>RQJG01049794.1:366-11825 GCA_009756435.1 Chionodraco myersi
TGTCATCCATCATCTCTCTCCTTTAAAACCGGATCATTGAACTCCAACAGACCAACCCGCTTTATTAAAGGTCGTCTCATGCTCCTCGCTCGGTGAGACGAGACAGCGGCAGATATCTCATTTGCTTTCAATTCAAAATCACATCCTCTTTTAATAATCAGCAGAACCGCACTTTAACGACACCCTGTGTTCCTCGCCTTCAAAGGCATCGAACATATCTTTGTGTGAAGAGGCAGCACTCAGTCCGTTTACTGAGAGTCCCGCTGTGAGCCCTGACATGTTGAGGACCGCAAAATGCTTCGTTAGAAATGAATAGCAGGGTCTCCAGCTGTCTCCAACGGCCGGATGCTAACCTGCATGTCGGGCAATTTGCACGATTAGCACAAGTTGTGTCATCAATGCAGACAATAGCTACACAAAGGTTTGGACAATTTCGGTGAGGTTTTTGAGGATGTTAAATCAATGTTTACTTTTTCAGGATAACAAAAGACAGTTTTAACTTTAGCTATTGTACCGGATTCCATTGGAAAAGAAACCCTCCCTCTGCTGCTCCCAGGCATAGACATCATTACTACTGGGGACACTGGGGACATGTCCACCACTTAGGATCTTTTGTTAAACATGTTCTGAAGACAGCGTGCTCACAGCGTACACTCTGGAGGACTGTTCACACTTCCTGGGTGTATTTCCGGTGCAGTGTGGACCTAGCTTTTCTGTCCTCAAGTCCGCACTATTGTGTTTGATTCTAGATTCAAGGCTTTACCATCAGCTCAGCAGCTTCAGTGCCGGCAAGGCAATGAACAACTGAGTCTCAGGCTCCTCCAACTCAGCAGCAGGAATATATATATATATATAGGACAAATAAAACGGATAGATGTGCAAGATGTGCAAGTTAATACAAATAAAATATAAATAGTGCAAAAAGAGTCTATATAAAAGTAAATGGAATATAATAGATAAATAATTTGCACGATGCAAACAGATGAATGTCATGGATGTTCTTTACAGAGTTCAGGTGTTTAGCCGTCCTATGGCCTGATGGATGAAACTGCCCGTGTTTTTATATTTGTGTGTATTGTTTGCAGGGAGCGCTTAATGCAGTATAAGATAAGATTAGATGAGATAAGATTAGATAAGATGAGATAAGATAAGATGAGATAAGATGAGATAAGATGTACTTTATTGGTCCCAATTCGGGGACATGTCTGCGTTGCAGCAGCATCAAAAGACAAGACATAAGAGAAATTAAAAGACTAGAAATAAAGATCCAAATTAAATTAATATAGCATTAAGAAGTAAGAGTGAAAAATATACATGCGGAAATACAAATGTACATTATCAAAATATTAAGCAGGATATTATATATTGGTTAATAGGTTCTTATTTATTGTTTTGTAGTGTTTTAGTTTTTGAGGAAAGGTCACGCGAAGCTCCTACAACTCACACACCGCTTTTATGGCAAAACAATTCAAGGATATTTGAGCGTCTTCTTGTGATCTTAAATACATTTAATTACACCAGTGGATGCAGTGGAGGGGCTAGTCATTGTAATGGGAACACCTTCACTTCATCACCCTCAGCGACACAACACATGTCATCCCCTGACTGACGCACATCTATCAAATCAACCACGGACACGCACAGACTCACAAACAGGGAACA
The DNA here is from genome assembly GCA_009756435.1 of Chionodraco myersi. Classification (NCBI taxonomy): domain Eukaryota; kingdom Metazoa; phylum Chordata; class Actinopteri; order Perciformes; family Channichthyidae; genus Chionodraco; species Chionodraco myersi. Next base: position 2,029 of record RQJG01049794.1, read on the forward strand.
GGACTCGTGAGGGGGGGGGCATACACGCCACAAAGCTCTCATGGCTAAAAAGGGGAATATATTTTACTTTATTTTCGTGAATACAGTCGAAATGTAAGGAGTAAAATCGTCGTTTCTGCATTATTTCAAAAAGTGGAACTCTTGAAAGTAAAGTGAACGCCTCCGGGCGTGAAAACAGAAAGACTGCTTTTCAGCGTCTCAAGGAGAGACATGCGGAAAGTGATGAAGGTTTCCTGCAGCAGCCTCTGAGAGAGGGGGGGGGGGAGGACACGGGGTGTGAGGAGCGTTTCTCCGCGGATCCTGCACACCGGGATCTTTCCTCGTGAAGGGGAACACGGGGCTTATCACGGGGGTTCGGCTGCACGTGCGGAGGACCGTGTGGATATACAAGGGGTGAAAACGCAAAGTAAGTGAAGCCAAGCTGTTGATATACTTCTGAACGTGGAGCTCAGGAAAACTGAATAGATGTTTACATTCATAAAACCCTCCTGTTTGTTCATTAAGACAAAAACCATTATTGTTATATTTCGCTATATTTTACCGCTCAAGTTTCCTACATACTTATACTTTGTGTGCATTCATGTTTGTTGATTTTACATTATCATTCATGTTTGTTGATTTGTGAAGCCCTTCAAATGTGTTTTGTGATATGGGCTCTATAAATACATTTGAATTTAATTCGTATATTGTTATTTAAATAAGGTTTTTACGGTTTTTATACGTATTCTTCTCTCCGTGCCTCTGAACGCACACTTGGACCAAAGCAGATTCCTCGTGTGTGTAAACCTACTTGGGAAATAAAAGCGATTCTATTTCTGATTCTGTTTAATCCTCACCAGATTTATTTGACATCCTTGTAAACTGTGAACAGTCTGACTACTGGTTCACGTGAGTCCCTGTGGTGCGTTAAGAAGAATAGACTCTGGAAATGTTTTCCAAAATTAACGTTTTAATTGATTTGTGGGAGTTTAAATATAATCTACCCATTCATGTTTTATGGCAGTCGATTTGAGCGGGAACGCAGTAGGTGTTACAGATGGACAATCAACTCGAAATTCGATGAAAGCGAATGCAGCAATTTCATATGTTCATAGCCTGATGGAGGGTTGCAGTACATCGGTCAGGTGCGACCCAAAGGACAGTGGGTTAGGGTATCTGCTCCCTCTCATGTGAGCGCGTTTACATTTCCCTCATTTCCCAAATGATCTGTACACTCTCAATACTCACCGAATAAGACTTCAAGCAAAGCTGTTGTTGTTGAACGGAGGATGATGTCAGCTGTCGTCCAACTGTCCGTCTGTTATCCATCCGACAACTAGTCAATCGCTCCGGTTATCACACCTTCTTCTTCATCCATCAACTATCCATGATCATCCATCAATGTTTATCTGTAGCCCAATATCACAAATGTTGTCTCAGTGGACTTCACAGTGTGTACAGAATATCATGACAATACGACACCCTCTGTCCTTAGACCCTCTGTCCTTATACCCTCTGTCCTTAGACCCTCTGTCCTCATACCCTCTTTCCTTAGACCCTCACATCGTACAAGGAAACACTTCCGGAGAAAACCCACAGTTTAAAGGGAACATGGGAGAAACCTCAGGGAGAGCAGCAGAGGAGGGATCCCTCTCCCAGGACGGACAGACGTGCAATAGATGCCGTGTGGAAATTGAAAAGATAATACATTTGCAACATAGGAAGTCCAGATGTTAAGAAATGCATGTGTGTATAATAAGAAGATGAATCTATGAAGATGTCAACAATCTTGTGGGAGCCTTCAGGGAGGTAGTGTGGTGAGAGTCAGGCAGGACCGCAGAGACAGGTTCAGCCACGACTCGAAGTCCAGGACTCAGGACTCAGGACTCAGATCCAGGACACATGACCACAGCAACAGGATCAGCCTCGACTCCGGATCCCGGCGTAGAGATAGACACCAACACGAAAGACATTTGGGGAAGCTGGGTTGATGGGAACACGAGAGTACACAGGTAGAGACAGAGAGAAGGAAGAAGCAAGGTGTCCCCGACAGTCCAAGCCTATAGCAGCTAAACTATCGTGTCTACGTACATGCACTCCCTCATCCATCCATCCATCCATCCATCCATCCATCCATCCATCCATCCATCCATCCATCCATTCATCCATCCATCCATCCATCCATCCAATCTAACCGACCGGTTCTGGTAACTCTGACCCCTCGCTCTGTTTACATTTCAGGTCATGAAGTGGATAATGGACAGCAGCTTCTCTGATGAATGAGAGCGGCCCCCCCGCCCTGTTGGACCGGTCCGGGCCGGCCCACTGCACCGCGTGCTGCTGCCCGCTGGCCAACAAGGTCATCCTGGTGCTCTTCATGGGGCTGCTGGTCGTCGCCATCTTGTTCGGGAACTTGGTGACTCTGGCTGTGGTTCTGGGGACCAAACACTTCCACACGCCGCAGGGGTACCTGAAGGCATCGCTGGCCGTGGCCGATCTGGCAGTGGGAGTCTTTGTGGTGCCGCTCTCCATCTACGCCGAGGTCCACCTCATGGTGAGCGACTCGGCGCTGGAGTGGACTTTGTACGGCTCTAAGTACTTGAGGTTCCACCCGTGCAGCCTCATTGGGCCCGTCTTCGCCGGCTGCACCTTTGTTTCCATCACAACCATCTTCCTGCTGACCATCGAGAGGAGCATCGCCGTGTTGAAGCCGCTGCACAAGGACTCAGTGATCACGAGGAAGAGGACCACCATCCTCATCGTCCTCTGCTGGGTCGGGAGCTTCCTGTTGGCGGTGTCTCCCATGGTTTTCAGCAGCGAGATTGCGCTGGAGTACAACTCGTGCAGCCGGATGTGTAACTACGCGCAGATGAACACCCGGGCGTTCAACATCCTCCTGCTCTTCCCGGCGTTTGACTTCACGCTCCTTGGAGCCACGATGGTCATCAACGTCATCTCGATGTCCAGCATCCGGCAGCACTCGAGGCGCAGGAAACACCTGGCGGGGAGCGAGTGCCCGAGCACCAGCAAACCCACGTTCTCTGACATCAAAGCGGCCAAAACCATCGGCACGCTCACCGTGGCGTTCACCGCCTCGTTCACGCCAATCGCGGTCTTCGTGGTGGGGAATGTTTTGGGGAATACATGGTGCAACTTTTCCTTTTTCGCCTTCTGGATTTTGGCCACCAACAGCTGCTGGAATGTCATCATTTACAGTGTGAGGGACCAGAGGTTCAGACTGTGTGCGCACAAGCTCCTGATGCCTGTCCAAAGAAAATACACGTCCAATGAGGACAAGACGCAGAACGGAGAAACATTCATTTAGATGTTCGTCTGTGAGCCTCGTTAAGAGACACGTCCGCATGTGGTGTCGTCCTGTGGGGATGTTACGGCTTTAAAGCATGGAGGCTTCTCAAACCGCCCAACACTCTCCCATCAGGAGAAACGCGCTGCAGCTTCAGACACGATGCAGATATGAAAACACAAAGGTTCCACACGAAGAAACATCTCCAGCACCATGACAACACATGCAGCGTTTAGAGGACATCCAGCAACTTGAGGAGACCAGGGGACACTAAAGAGTGACGCACACAGCTGGGAGACCAGGGGACACTAAAGAGTGGCGCACACAGCTGGGACGGAGCGCTTGGTGACGTTCAGGATGATAAAGATGGTGTATATGTGTTTGAGGCGTCTTCTAAAGCGGCGTCTTCTGAAGCGGCGTCTTCTGAAGCGGTGAAGCGGCGTCTTCTGAAGCAGTGAGCGGGTCTCTGAAGCGGCGTCTCTAAGCGGCGTCTTCTGAAGCGGCGTCTTCTGAAGCGGCGTCTTCTAAAGCGGCGTCTTCTGAAGCGCGCGTCTTCTGAAGCGGCGCTCTTCTAAAAGCCGGCGTCTTCTAAAGGCGGGTTTTTCTAAAGCGGAAGTTTCTCAAGCGCGTCTCTGAAGCCGGCGTCTTCTGAAGCGGCGTCTTTAGCGGCGTCTTCTGAAGCGGCGTCTTCTAAAGCGGCGTCTTCTAAAGCGGCGTCTTCTGAAAGCGGCGTCTTCTCAAAGGCGGCGTCTTCTGAAGCGGCGTCTTCTGAAGCGGCGTCTTCTGAAGCGGCGTCTTCTGAAGCGGCGTCTTCTGAAGCGGCGTCTTCTGAAGCGGCGTCTTCTGAAGCAGTGAAGCAGCGTCTTCTGAAGCAGCGTCTTCTGAAGCAGCGTCTTCTAAAGCAGCGTCTTCTGAAGCCCAGGGCGGACATTCCCTCACACTTTACTTGTAGATAAAATATTGCAAAGCAGTCCACACAAGTTTCAAACAACACAACATATGATAATCCCTCCTTTGCTTTAGACTTTGATTTGATCTCGAGCGTGAACTTATCTGTCGTCTCCGAGCTCAGTCAGGAAAACGAAAGAGAACGCCTTTGGAAGCATCACGTGCTGCCGGGCACGTCGAGAGGACGAGATCAGAGAGACCGCCACGGTCTGCAGAACTACAATCTGACAATCTGAAACCCATTCATGAAACTGAACCGACTTCAATGTGGCTTACATGTCTGATGTCCTTAAAGACGGGAACACATATAAATATATACTTTTCCAGGTTCTTTTAACCAACTTCTGTCCTGATTATATTCTCCAAGTATGTACCGGTATTGTATTTTAACCCGTAAGATGTCACATCGTTGACATCATGCCTGCTGTGTTTTGATATACAGAACATCACATCAGTCAGAGGTTGTTTCTCGCTTGATATTTGTCTCAATGATTACATCGATGTTGATGCATTTATATTGTGTGTGCATGAAACTAGTGATACTAGTGATGTTACGTATTGCGCCGAGGCTTCGGAGCGTGTCGAGTAATCCCCGAAGCTTTTTGTGAAGCATGTATCGAGGCTTGTATCGTTTTGGGCCAGTGACGTCATCGATGACAAACGAAGCCTCGCTGCCTGTCGACACCACGTGACTGCTTCAGGAAGCGATTCAGATCGGTTGAACCACAACGCTCATAATACCCATGGATGTATACTAAGAACCATATTACCCCTCCTGCACCCGGCGGGCCCGGGGACACGATGGAATCAAGAGAGCTCAGACCCTCACTCATATAGAGGTCGGAACATGTCATAAGTATAAATAGATACAAGCATAAATAAATGTAGGAATAAAAACATGAATAAATATGTGTCAGTGTTTTCAGGGAGCTTCAGTGTGTGTGCTGTGGCTCAGCCTGAAAGCAGTTGACTCATGACCGCAGGGTCCCTGGTTCAACGACTGAACAATACGTCTTTGTTGTTGTTTATAAAAGCTACAGCTAAATGAGATAATGTAGTTAATAAATGTATTCTTTGATATGGTTTAGCCTTTCTCCGGCTACAACATGGTTACGTTTACGAATATTATTAAGGAATATAAATCCCTCTTTGCAATGTTTACCAGCCTCCTTAGGCTTTTCAATCACAATCATTCAACTGGAATAAATACAATATTGTTAACATGAAAAAATATGAGTTATTCTAAGGCTTTACTCATTGGGAACTCGGTATGAGATAGAGCACACTGTTGAGATGTCCAATCTGCCTGTTGTACACACTTTGACCAGCAGGGGGTTTGTGTTCAGATGAAGCCCATGATGAAGCCTCACCAATTAGCTGGAAAGCTTCAAAGCTTCATAAGGCTTCATCTCGCCATCACTAGTAAATAGCATGTATCTGTCTCAAACACGCGACAAATTATTAAAAAGTTTAAGTTTGAACCCAGGAGTCTGTCTGTTACGCGCCGCAGTTGGGGGGTGTGTGTGTGTGTGTGTGCTTTTGTGTGTTTCTCTCTCCCTGATTGTCTCCAGGTGCAGCCTTTCCCCAATCAGGGCCTCCTCAAAGGACCTGAGGAAGGCTGCAGTGGTCTCTCTCCGTCTCTTCTGGCTGCATGTGTGCAGCATGTCTCTGTCTCTGTGTGAGGCCTGTCTCTGTCTCTGTGTGAGGCCTGTCTCTGTCTCTGTGTGAGGCCTGTGTTGTATTCATTATTAGGAGTTGTGTTCCTGGACACATTGGTACATTAGTTTACTGCGCAAATTGTCTGGTGAGCCAGTGTCCTTTTTGTCCATTAAAAGACCTGCTCGCGGCTCCAGATCAGTTTCCTCTCTTTTTTCTCGTGCCTGGTCACTTCTGTGTTTGTTACTCCCCTCCGTGCCCCTAGATTTGGAGGGAACGTAACGCTGTGTATAAAGCCTGCAGAAAGCAGGATGTAATACTGTAATGGTATTCTAAAATGTGAATGTCTGTATCTCAAATTCTCAGTTAATTATAGACTAAATGAATACATAAAAACTTATAACCTTAAAGGTGGGGTAGATAAGTTTGAGAAACCGGCTCGAGATCGCTAGAATTTGAAAATACACAACCGGAGGAAATCTACCACTTCCTCACAGAGCCCCTCCTCCAACACACACGAACGCGCACATGACCAATGAGGGCACGAGGTAAGTGTGTGCCCCGATGGCAGGCTGACAGGCAGGTAGGCCCGGCTAAACGGATTGGTTGTACTTTTTACAGTACTACGGCTTCTACAGATTACATCTTGTTATGGATTTGTTGTCAAAGCACTTCAGATATTCATTGCTGTCAGGATGTTAAGAGCATTCCATGGAATATAACAAAAAGTGTATCTCGAGCCGGTTTCTGAAACGTACCTACCCCACCTTTAACCACCATGAACACTGTCAAAAACTATCAATTTAAGTCCCCAAAATGTCCCCGGAGCGGCACGCGGGTTGAAGACGGGAGAAGATCTGATTTTCTGGTGAATAATGAGTGTTGGAATATGTCCTATTTCAGAATACTTAAAGCAGTGTGGTTGTGCAAGTAGAGGACTCCTGCTGCAATCGTACTTTAGTTTTCTTCGAAGAGGTTCCTCCCGAGTAACTCCGCTCGTGCTCTTCACCCTCCTGCAGCCTCGAGTCCTTCAGAGCCAGCAGGAAGAACAGTCTCTGCTCAGCATGACATGAAAGAGAAACCTCGACCCTCGAAACGATGTCAAACACTCTGCTTCCTCCACCCGCTGTGTCATCTTAGGTTGCCATGGCTACCGGATCTTCAAGTGTTGTGATAAAAGGTCTTTTATTCATCGATCAAACTTGTTTCTTCACGTGCATTGTCAAAGCTTCTTGGTCCTCTTCTGCCTCCTTTGCTTCAATGTCTTTTCTGCTTTCAAACCCTGTTGGATGTTGCAAGTCTGCTAGAAATAACGAGAGCGGTGACAATCTCTATTTGGGTTACCTAGGTAACCCAAATAGAGATTGTCACCGCTCTTTATTTCTTCCAGCTCCTTGTAGTGTCCATCGCCACTCCAATGCTACTCTACACACTGTTATTTCCTTCACTCTTCCAGACTCAACATGCACTTATACTCAGTGAGCATTACTTGGACTCATCTTAAAAACTCTAGGCTCTTAACAAACAAATGCCTGGCTGTAAAACGAGTGTGCCAAGCGCCTTGCTTTGCCCTCTGATAAACCTACATGTCTTCATTAGAGTCCGTGATTAATTGTTAATTAGTTTCATTTAGCTTCGCCTCGTGCTCCTCAGAGACTCACAGCTTCATTGGCATTTTAATTACAGGATCGATTCCTGTCCTCAGCGTTAGGCGTGTTGATTAAGATGTTTAATTGGAGGGGCTTTGTTTACTCCCCTCATGCCCCTTTCACACCAGCGCCTTTTCAGCTCCGGCTCGGAGCTAGAGCCTGAAAAGCGCCGGGTTTTCCTGTTCACACCGCAGCGGCGCCGGCTCTTAGCTCCGGAATCCGCTTCATTTACAGCTCCAAAAAATTGTCGGTCCAGAGGCAAGAGCTTTGGAGCTAAGAGGCGACGTCGCTTACGTCTCTCTTACGTCGAGGCGTGCAGGAAACTAAACCCACCTCCCATGGGTCGACTGTTATGCCTGCCTACAAGCAGTAGTGCCTATAAACACACTTTATAAAGTCAGGCAGCACTAACCAGGCTTCGTGTGGTTCTGTTTATTTGTGCCTTACTTTGCCCATCCGTTCACTGTTATCGATCATTGTGGAGAGAGGCAGACGTGTTGTTTTGTATTATTGCAGCTATCGGATGCAAGTAGTCAGTTTAGCTTCGGTTGCTATGCTAACATCACCCGTTTTATCCCAGAGAAACTTTCATAACAGCGTTGTGATACCAAACGGTGTCAATTCAGACTGACACACATTCACTTAGGCTAAGGGGAACTGGGGATATGCATCAGCTGCTTGTGTGAGTCGGTCAGTGAATACTTTAGAGCGGCCGCTGCAGTGTGAGCTAACCGGGAGCTAACGGGAGAATAAACTCCGTGGAAGAGCAGCACTGCAGCGGTCGGTAAATGCTGCAGAAACACATTGATAAACAATGAACCACGGCACTCTGGAGCAAAGTATCAGGTTGGAGAAGTCGTTATTCAATTTATTCTGGCTTCGTGTGATTAAAAGCAACACGATCATCGACCCGACGCTGTTGTTGTTGTGAGCGCCGTAATGGCTGCCGTTGGGGGGCAAATCAGCGATGTAAACGGTGACGTCATGACGCAGCAAGGGCAGCTCTGGGGCGCCAGTGGGCGGTGTGCACAGAGCGGGAGCTGAAAAGGGAAACCGGAGCTGAACCAGAAAAGCTCCCGCTCGGAGCTAGAAACTGAAGCGCTGGTGTGAAAGCCGCAACAGAGGTTGAGGCAGTCACGTTCGTTTCTGCACGCATGGGCTGCGTTACCAAACGTGTATTTCTATTTCCATAAACCATCTGCCCTTACAAAGTGTCTAATGTTTTATGTTATGGTGCAGAGCCCAAGAATAGAAGAGTCACGACCGCGGAAGTCCAAAAGGCTTGATCGTCACGTGGTTCAGAGAGACTGGGGCCGTTTCTCAATCTCGAGGATTTTGGCTTCCAAGCCAATATTTCAAGGATGCTACGTCATCGAGTGCCGCCGAAGGACTGTTCCAATCTCCAGTATACTTGGAATTCCAAGAGGCCGCGTCCTTGGTTTGGGGGAAATGTCGAGGTTGCACATGGGTAGACTTCGCGTCCTTAAAATCCCCACAATGCTTTGCGCACGGACCAATTTCAAAAAACCCTTGCGGAGAATGGCTGAACCGACGCAGCACACGTTTAAATGTAAGTATGTAGTGGCGTAGAACATGAAGTGTCTCTACTGTAGGCTATTTTCATTATATGTACAGCACTTTGGCTCCACCAAAAATCATTTATATATGTGCTATATAAATAAAACTTGATTTTTTTGTTATCAATAATGCAACTCAATTTTGACAGGATAACAACGGGTGACTTCTAGAATTGTGTGAGTAACATTCTGTCTGTAGACTTCTCTGTTTCAGTGTGTGCTCTGTATCAATGCTCTGCAGTTGATCTGACCGCTCCAGTATCCGTCAGGCAGAAACTTGGGACAAGTAATTTGACTGAAACCTTAAAACTGAACTAACTGACTGCTAGGGTTAACTTTGTAGAATACTAAGAGCTTTATTGAGTAGGTGTAACTGTATTAAGGGTTAAACTCATAACTTTATAACTTAGGGTTTAATGTAATCGTAAAACCATTGGGCCACTGAAAAGATACTATAGCAAGTCAGGAGGAAGCCAGTCTCGATTTCCTTTTGAGGGCCACCAGCTGCAGAGAGTTAACTAATTAAAGGGGCGTGGCCCCACAGCTGTGAGAACTCAGCAATCGGGTGTCCATTTTAGTTAGCACGTTCCTGGAGCGTCAGACGAAGACTGACAAAGACAATAGAGTCCTGCTGGAGTAAGACTGACAAAGACATTAGAGTCCTGCGGGAGTAAGACTGACAAA
>RQJG01049795.1:365-14556 GCA_009756435.1 Chionodraco myersi
TGACTATGGCGCCACCTAGGGTCCGATACACGCATCCACCGTGGCCCCCTGTGTCTTACACTGCCAATGGACACCAAAGTATCGAGGTTATCCCATTACCTAATATGGTGTCCCACTAGCTGGGTATCCCAATGGGAAAACGGCCCAAAAAAGGCCATTTCTGCTATTCTTTAACCTTTGTGTGCTGTTTGGGTCTGTGAGACCCGTTTTCAGTGTTTACTAAAAGACAATGTAAGTTATTTAATAATTTTCAATCAATCTGGTGCACTTTGAGCACAACATGAATTTATGGATACAGCTCTCAACTCTCAGATGAAAGGGAGCTGTATACTTTTCAATAATCCAAACATCTTTAGAATATGATCACAACCAATAACAAATAATTTACTCTTTTCTTATGTTACCTAGTTAGCATTCTTTCTTTTTATTTATGCATATTTGACTAATCACCAAAAGTTATTTCAAACAGGAACATTGTTTTCTAAAGTGACATCATGTTTTCTTTATTCAGACTTAAGGACTGCAGGTTGTCAGATATGAGCTGTTATTATCTGGCCTCAGCTCTGAAGTTCAACCCCTCCCATCTGGGAGATCTGGACCTGAGTAGCAACAAGCTGCAGGATTCAGAAGTGGAGCTGCTGAGTGACTTTCTGAAGAGTCCAGACTGCAGACTGAAGACTCTCAGGTCAGTTTTCCATCTTTTACTTATGTGCTGAGTAGGGGTGTAACGGTATCCGTATTCGTCCCGTACCGTCACGGTTCGGACGTCACGGTTCGGCACATGCAGTCACACGGCGAATACGCCTTTTTTTTTTACGATGTGGGAAAAAAGTCTGTCACTCAGGGAAGTATTACACTATATATAATCCAGGGGGCGGTATTGCGCCTAAAAGCCAGGCACCCGTAAATAACAAATGAAGAACAAAACACAACAAAACGAACACAATACATGAAGAAGAACAGTTAGTAGCTAATATGGCGAGTTCACACAACACACAGGAGCTAGAAGACCCTCCTGCTTCTTTTAAATCAGCTGTGTGGGAACATTCCGAGTTTCCTGTGGACTACAACAATGATGGAGTGCGAGTTGTGGATCGGACGAGGACGGTGTGTCGGCGTTGTTCGACAGCGTTGCGGTATGCTGGTGGTAACACGTCAAACATGCTCAATCACATCCGAGTCAGTCTCAGTCCCCAGCGAGAGGGTTTCCTCGACGGCAGGTGACATAGTTACCGCCAACAGATCTGCCCTCACTACTGACAACGTAGACAAACTCATCTTTTTGAAGAACAACTTGAAAATAGAGTAAAGCTTGAGTACCTTTATTTAGGCATAATGGCCTCACACACTCACAAGTTAATTACACATGTTAGACATTGCTCCTAAAGGCACAGATTTTATTTTCTTATTATTTATTTTAATATTTTCAAGACATTCTTTTTTAGTTGTACAGCTTAGTTAACCTTTTTGTTTGACATCAGCCAATATAAATAATATGGCCATCTGAGTGTGTTTGTGTGTGTGTTACTGTTTGTGGTTTGTTTTTAACTGTGTAATACAGTTAATGATTCCAAATGTTAGAGTTCCTTATTTTCATACCAAAACTTGCACTACTATTCAAAATAAATAACAGCAACAAAAAAAATGCATTTGGGACTTTTTTTTGCTTTTCCTTGTTGTACCGAACCGTGACATATGTGAACCGTTACACCCTTAGTGCTGAGATGAAGAGAGTTGTGTTGACTCTGAGCTGCAGACATCAGGCTGATATCACACTGATCCTCACTAGTGTTGCACGGTGTAATGATACTTGAAAGGTACCGCGATACCCTGCCGTTAGAAACGTTATGATTCCTCCGTTTCATTAGTATCGGTACTTTAAGAATGACGGGGAAAAGTACTCCGGTGAGAAAGCGCTGTTTTAATAAGAGCCGTGTGTGTTCAGCGCTCTGCTTCCACTCCCTGCACTGCAGCCGTGCCTGCAGTCCCTCCCCTCTCAAGCAGGCTCTAAGTCCCTCCCCTCTCAAGCACGCTCTAAGTGCCTCCCCTCTCAAGCACGCTCTAAGTGCCTCTCCTCTCTCGTGCACGTGCAAGCTGACAAAGCATGCGAGAAAGCGAGAAGCAAGGCTGCAAGTGGGAGTGCAACTGCCGCTGCGCCTCGGCTTGTTGACAAAAAAGACGCCAGAAGCGAAATTAGGAAGTATTTTAGCTATATCTCTGACAGTGAGGTAGTAGGGCTGCTCAATTAATCGTATTTTAATCGCAATTACGAGTATGGCTTGCAAAGATTACGAAGACAACGTAATCGAAATAAAACGATTATTCTTTTATTATAATTATTAATTATTGAATTATACTTCAAGTTCAAGGTAATCAACTATTAAAAACATACCGTTCAAATGTTGGATAGTAAATTAAATGAATAATCGTGATATCAATTATTGACCCAAGTAATCGAGATTATGATTTTTGCCATAATCGAGCAGCCCTACAGTGTCACGATTATCATGTCATGTCACATTTTTATGTCTAGGTTTGGGTGTTTTTGCTGTTCTCTCTGTCATGTTTTCTCCCTTGTATATTGTCTGGGCCTTTTCCCTGTGTTTTTCCTCCTGTCGTTAGTTTCCCTGGTGTGTCTAGTTGTCTGATTGTGTTCACCTGTGGCCCTTGTGTTTCTCCTCCCCTGCCCGGCTGTTTCTCGTCTTGTGATTACCCCTCCCTGTATTTAGTCTTGTCTCCTCCTGTGTTCAGTGTTGGTGCTTCTTTTGTTTGTGACCTAGTTCACCGTAGAGTGGTTTTTCTGTCCAAGTATAATTAAGTCCTTGAAATAAAGGTGTTATCAAGTGCTATCTGCGTTTGGGTCCTACCTGCTTCACTCTGCGTATCAGAAAGCACCAACCAAGAAATGGGCCCAGCAGATCCGTTCGAGCTGGAATTATTGAATTTTTCCTTTTTTTTGGCTAACTGCTCGGATCGATGGAAGAGAGCACCCAGAGTTCAGCAGCGAGAGGCTGTGTTGTCGGAGGCGCGCCAGATGGCTAGAGAGAAACCAGGTTTGGTGAAGTTCTTACCTGGCTGGATTTGAAAGATCCTCCCGGTGTGTGATTCCCGGCCTGCTAGCCCCAGGCATGCTAGCTCCCTGTCTCCCAATTCCCAACCTGGTACCATACGCCTCGCTGGGTTCCGTCTGAAGTCAACCCATGCTTCTGCCCCAGTTCCTGCTCCTGTCCAGGAGTCGTTTTCTGGAACTCGTCTGGCTTATGGAGGTCCACGGAGTATTCAGGCGGCTGCTAAGAGAAGGAGTCGCAAGGCCAAGCTAGCAGCCCGAGCTCCAAGAGCCATGGCTACAGCCCCAGTACAGGCCCCAGCAGCCATGGCTCCATGCTCCAGTATCGGCCCACACAGCCATGGTTTCGTGCTCCAGTACCATCCCACACAGCCATGGTCCCGTGTTCCGGTTCCGTGCCCAGCAGCCATGGTTCCGGCTACGGAACCGGCCCACACAGCCATGGTTCCGGCCCCAGTTCCGGCCCCAGCAGCCATGGTTCTGGCTCCAGTACCGGCCCCAGTACCCATGGTCCCAACTCCAGTTTCGGCTCCAGGACTGGCTTACCGGCCAACGCCAGCTCCCAGAGTCCTGTCCGGCCCGACCCTTTTTGAATCTGCCTTGCCCCAGGGCCGTCCGCCCGAGACCCCCTCCACCCACCCTGCTGGACGTTGTTGGATTTTTGTGTTGGTGTTTAGGGACGTCTAGAATCCGTCCCTTGAGGAGGTGGTTCTGTCACGATTATCATGTCATGTCACATTTCTATGTCTAGGTTTGGGTGTTTTTGCTGTTCTCTCTGTCATGTTTTCTCCCTTGTATATTGTCTGGTCCTTTTCCCTGTGTTTTTCCTCCTGTCGTTAGTTTCCCTGGTGTGTCTAGTTGTCTGATTGTGTTCACCTGTTGTCCTTGTGTTTCTCCTCCCCTGCCCGGCTGTTTCTCATCTTGTGATAACCCCTCCCTGTATTTAGTCTTGTCTCTTCCTGTGTTCAGTGTTGGTGCTTCTTTTGTTTGTGACCTAGTTCACCGTAGAGTGTTTTGTCTGTCCAAGTATAATTAAGTCCTTGAAATAAAGGTGTTATCAAGTGCTATCTGCGTTTGGGTCCTACCTGCTTCACTCTGCGTATCATACAGTGAGGGCAAGCCTACGAACACCACGAGGCCTGTCTGTACGAAATGTTTTAGATACCTGCAAACCAAGGGAGCCAACATTTGTGTGAGATGATGCTTAATTTTTTAATACGAATTCTTGTCATTTATTTTATTTATTGTTCTCAATAACTGGCTGAATAAAAAATGAAAACCAGCCTGCCACCCTAGGACTAAGGTTTAGTCTGAGTATGGACATAATCAAGCCAGTTATGCTGCTAAACAGTAGGGCTATGTTCTATTTTTTGTCGGAGACCTCATTGTGTTGAATGTCATTTCTGTTTTATATACAAATCTATTTTGACAAAAAAGTTGTTCATAGATGATGCTTAATTGTATTTAATACGAATTATTGTCATTTATTTTATTTATTGTTGTCATTGTTTAAACGTTTGTGTTATGGTTCTGGTGTGAAATAAAGCACAATAATTACATTTAAGACTTTTTCCCTTTTTTTAAGAAAAGTATCGAAAAAGAATCGGAATCGCAATTCTTGACTTGGTGTCGGTATCAAAACCAAAATGTTGGTATCGTGACCACACTAATCCTCACTGAGTATCTTAATGCTGAGAATCCTACACTGCATAATTCACTCATCTCAAACACCTGAAACTCGTCTTATATTCTGCAGCATGCTTTAAATAAATTATATAAAAGATACAACAAATGCATATTTCTATTAAAACTCCGAAACACTAATATGTTCTGAAGCTACATGATGCTTCTACTGACTGAATAGTTCAAACTGAAGATGCTGTGATTTGATGACTCAACTATTCCGAATATAAATATTCTGGATATTTTTCTTCACATTTCTTCAAAATTCATCCTGAAATATTTGTGGTCTTTGTAAACGTTGAGATCTTGAGTTGGATCCGTTTCTGTGGGTTTTATTGGTCTGGCTGCACATCATGAGTTAGTGTAGATGGAGCAGAGTTTCAGATGTGAAGTCACCTCTTTCTTATTGAAGGAGAAGCACGTTGTCTTTAATATTAATGAGAGATCTTTTCACTGTTTCTCTCTTACAGTTTTTACCTGTTTGGAGTTTCCACTTTCTGACCTTCTTCATCTCTGAAATATCTCAAGGTTTAATAATCTGTTCAAACAGGAACATTGTTTTCTAAAGTTACATCATGTTTTCTTTATTCAGACTGAGTGGCTGCAGGTTGTCAAAGATCAGCTGTTCTGCTCTGGCCTCAGCTCTGAAGTTCAACATCCATCTGAGAGATCTGGACCTGAGTAGCAACAAGCTGCAGGATTCAGGAGTGGAGCTGCTGAGAGATCTTCTGGAGAGTCCAGACTGCAGACTGGAGACTCTCTGGTCAGTAAGGGGTCGACTCTCTGCTGGTTTATTAGTTTTGTATTAAACACAGGGAGGTGGATGTGTTTCTCACACTGGGGAATCACAACAAGTCAGTGATGTTACCCACTGACTGCAGGTTCTTTCTTTTAATATTCTTCCAAAAACAATATATTGTAAGCAAAGCCAGATTTAGTTAGTAATCTACTTTCTAACAGACATATGGGATTTTACACAAGAGTGATGAAGGTAGTGTGTTTTGTTTTCCTGTCATGTTTTTTGTTTCTAGATTACTGAGCAGTTATTTCCTGTGATGCAGCTGAGAGCAGTCAGTCGTAGTGTTGATATGATGGGATGTAAAGCCTTAGATCAGTCAGGACTCTGAAGCTGACTCACTCAAAGAACAAACTCTTATTTTAAACTTGATCCAAAACTTTCGGATTGTGTTCATCCCTACAGCATCAAAGGTGACGAGATAATCAGAGCCAAGGTACAGAAGAACTGTGAGTATTGAAACCATATCCTCCATTCATCAAACCATTCAACTCTGATCCTAAAAGGTTCAACAGAAACATGTTTTAACTCCATCTTGTTACAGATCTCTCAATCATTTTGGATTCGATTGTTTCTCTTTGTTTATGTTTTATTATTATTGATGTTTTTTCTCTGTCACTTCTTCCCTCCATCAGGAGACTCTGCTGTGGAACAGGAAGTGAAGACAGACAGAGAGGTGAGAGAGGAGCAGCTGCACCGTGTGGAGTTTATTCATGAGGTTTATAGTCAGTGTTTTTCTGGGATCCAGACAAATCTGCAAGCTCAGGTTTTATTTGTTCACAGTTTATTTATGGCGGGGCGTGTTTGAGACGTGAAGAGGAGCGTGGAGGCATTTTGGAAAATAATCAAGAATGATGAGAGACTTTCTGTCCTCAATATTAAATGAACTGACAGTATATATTTCATTAAAAACAAACAATCAGTTTCACTGAAAGCTTTTCTTGAACAAAGATTAGTCACCATAATTCTGCAGACGTTTAATTTACCAACTCGTATCAGAGTTAGGATTCAGTTTGTTACCAATTAGGTTTTTCACATGCAAGGAATTTGTTGTGGTGTGATGTTGCAAAGAGAAGAAACACAAATAAAGAACAGAGGAACTACAATTTAAAACAAAAACAAAAAATATATTGATGCTGCTGCTGTGCTGTGATTGGCTGTTACTGTGATTGGCTTGTAATACTGTGCTGTGATTGGCTAGTTCTACTGTGTAGACTCAATTGAAATTAGATTTTGTCTCACGATGCTCTGCTCTGGAATTGTAGTTTGTGTTCATTGAGCTGAACTTTGTGCCTTTCATAATTCCAGGCTCCAGTTTCCTTCTCACCGTAACAAACACCTGAATCTTTAGACGGGTAATCCTATAACAGGACCAAACAATACTTAAAAAAAACGACATATAGAATTGAATGCCTCTGTGTAAGATGGTGTCAGGCTAACAGAAACATTGAAATGTCTCTGAAACATTTTGGATGATTCAACAACATATATAAAACATAGGTGTAGTCGTTTAGGTGATTCATGAGGAGCTGTACAAATATCTCAGTTTTCCTTAAAGCAGAAGACAGGAAGTGATTCACAGAGCAGATGTTATCAGTAGCAGAGTCACTACATGTATAAGACCTCTGAATGAAGTGATTGTTGGTTATTTAATAAAAGTGTTTTCCTGTTTGTCTTCCAGGTCCACGAGGAGAAACGTCCCAAAGAAATGTTGCTTTTTGCTGTGTAAATCAGATCAGAGCATATTCCAAACAGCAAAGAAAACAAGAACTGGTGAAACAGGTTTTGGATAACACACCTCTCCAGAGGCGGATTTAGGATTGTAGGAGATCCGGGGCTTAGCCCAGGAGTTGTTGGGGGGGGGGTCAGGGGTAAAGTGCTATTTTTTTTACAAGTGGGGGGTGGACCAAACATCCTTTAGGGGGGTCGTCGCCTCCTCTAGGGGGGCATGCTCCCCCGGGAAGATTTTTTTTTAAATATTGAAGTTAAAAGCATCAATCTGGTGCACTTTGAGAGCAACATTAACCCTACCTTAAAGGGGACATATCATGCTATATTTGAACAATATATTGGAGAGCCATACCTATATAAAGTATATAAATAGTTTTTCTTTCAAAATACCAAACAGATCCTGCATTTTAGCCATGCCTCATTTCGCTCTATTTGCTCTTTCCAGCGCTGTTTTTGCTGGGGGCTGATTCTGTGAGCTGCACCACGCCCCCCTGCAGGAGAGGGGCGGTGCTCTGAGATCAGCTGCTGGGCTGCAGCGGGGAGAAGAGGAGGAGAAAAAGAGATCTCTGTCCTCCGTGTTTTATTCTTATATTATTATATATAGTCGTTATTCATTTGTTTTAAAGCTCAATAAATAACAAAGAAGACCTTTGACCGGCACCTTTCTAATTTTGTCCGGAAGATTTAAACTTTAACGGACATGTTGACCGGCTGAAATTGAAACTCTGCCGCACGGTCCCCTCGTTCCTTGGAAGAGCCGGAGAGGAGGGTGTTTGTCATCTGCTGGTGGACTACCGGAGAGAATTACAGCGAGGGAGGGATTGCATTGAATTACAGCAGCGGGAGCAAACGCTTCCCTCGGGGAGGGAGAAAAAGAGCCAGAGCAGAGTATAAACAGAAGGGCAACCATGCGCGGGAAGTCTTCTTCGCTGCTTTTGTGGCAGACTACAGCGCCGCTTACAGGCCTGGCATATGTACTACAGCGTCTCCAGCGCAATGGCCGGCCGTGGCCCAACCCCACATTCCCCTGATAGGTGGAGAATTGACCAATAAGCGGAGCACCACTTCTGTGACGTAGAAAATAATTCAAGATCAGTCTGTATCAGATCCGTTGCAGCCCTCTTTTTTTTTTAGAGATTTGGGTATGGAGGAAAAGAGAGAGGGTTGTGTTTTCTGACACTTGGTGAGTTCCCTGGAACACCGGGGACTAGGGGTGTAACGGTTCACAGAAGTCACGGTTCGGTTCGTACCTCGGTTTGGGGGTCACGGTTCGGTACGGTTCGGTACAACAAGAAAAAGCAAAAAAAATTCAAAATGCATAATTCCAGGTTTGTTGTTATTTACTTTTGAACAGTAGTGCAAGTTTCAGTTTAAAAATAAGGAACTCTGACATTTTGAATAATTAACTGCATTAAACAGTTAAAAACAAACCACAAACAGCACCACACACACTCAGATGGCCATAGTATCTATAATGGCTGATGTCAAAGGTTTCATCAAGCTGTAAAACTAAAAAGAATGTCTTGAAAATATTATATCATAAATAATAAGAAAGTGTTTCAAGAGCGCAAAGTCGGTGAAAAAATATGCCAAAAGCTTCCGTTATTTATTTTGGTCTCTCGGTTCTCATGTCTCTTGGCTTCTTAAAAACAGCGGGGATCAGCTGTTGAACTGCTGTTGTCTTTTGCCGGGCTCCGGTGATTGGCAAATCTGGGTGATGCCTTCTGATGTGATTTAGCATGTTTGGCGTGTGTTCACATTAGCATACCGCACCGCTATCGAACAACGCCGACACACCGTCCCCTTCCGATCCACTGCGCATTGCTTATCGTTTTATAGATCTATTCTCATCCACCATCTTTGTTTGTGACGTAAAGAGTGTAAGAGTCACGTTTCTGAATCGGGCACTCTGAGTGGATGCAGTCACAGCCAATCGGATTCAGAGTGTTGCCTGTCAGTTCCGTTGCTATGGTTCCGTTGTTATGTGTACTGAAACGAGAGCCGGTATAATTCCACGCGCGAAAACAAAATAAAAATTGGAATACGTTATTTTAGTGTCTTAAAATAGACTAAGGTATGAAGGGTTAACGTTGCATCTTAGAATAATTTTTAGTCATGTTCTGTATACATACTAACATATAAGGGTATTGACTTAGTGTGGTTTATCTTTTTGTCGCTGCTTTTAATTTAAACTGAGCTGTTGTGTTCATCTGTAAAGTGGAACTTCTGTGTGAACTATTCATATCTTAAACTGCACTGTAACTTTTTATTCATGTATTTTTCTTTTAATGTTTCTTTTATTATCTTTTACTGTTTTTAAATGCCTTTGTCTGAATGTCTTTCATTTTTGTAAAGCACCTTGAATTGCCTTGTGTTGAAAGTTGCTATATAAATAAACTTGCCTTGCCTTGGTTACTCCATGTTTACTAGCTATAAGATTAACGTTACAGTACATCACTCTTTTTCACTTCAGCCAGAGTGCAGATATCACCATTAGATTCACAAACCTGAAACATCATCCATTTCTTCACTGCTGGTGATGACATTGTTGTCAGCTGCTGATACTGCTGCTGCTGCAGCTTGTGGCGCCTGCTTCGATGAAAATAACTTTCTAATATCCATAACTTTATAGGCTATTAGCTTAAAACTCGTCAGGATCACTTCTTCTTCAGGGCAGGGAAGGCTACGCAGTACGCAGGCTAATGTCCCGCAGCGGCTGCCTCTCTGGTGGACTCCGGTACTGCACATTACTCCCGAGACATTTTTAAAAAATTATTATTATTATTTTTTTTTTTAAGTGAAACATCCGGGGCTTTTCAGAAAACATCCGGGGCTTGAGCCCAAGTAGCCACCCCCTAGCGCCGGCTCTGCACCTCTCGCTGCTACACTGGCTAATGTTGTTGTTGTTGTTGTTGTTGTTTTAAACAGGAAGTCAGCTGTGCTCTGTATGAGGATAAAGACACACGGTGATTTGTAAATTGTTTGCAAAGTAGAACATTTGTTTAGAGTTTGAGACTGGAGCTGGGTTTTGTCTCACAGTCCGTTTCAATCATTGAGATCATCAATTAAAAACTAAAATATGATAGTCTACTTTTACTGCCTTAGTTTCACAACAATTGGGAATGTGACTGCATCAACAGCATGTCGGCCATCTTTGGAGGATACCAGCGAATGCAACCATAAGACTAATTATTACAGCGAGCTAAACAGCGATAACCCTTTTAACTATACCTGTGATTAAAAGATGTTTAAAATGTAAACATAAAGGGGATGTATTTGTGATGTAAAGAAGTCTATTTTACCGCCTTAGTTTGAGCCGCTGAGCAGCAATGTCATTCAGAATAAATATATACTTTTTCTTGAAATATTATATAAGTTCTTTTTTGCATCCATGAATAGGGGAGAGTGGGGTAAGTTGAGCCATTTTTTTAGTTATGCTGTCCTCTAAGCAAGGAGAAATGACACATAGTAACATGAAAGCACACACCTATAATTCAGGATGTCTCCTATCAATGGCAATGATAAGAATTCAAGGGCAGTGAAAATATTACTTCTAAAAAAAAAAGTGGTCTTGTGGCTCAACTTGCCCCAGGTAAATTGAACCACTTCAAACCTGGGCATACCTGTTCAAACCTGGGCATACCTACAACAAATCTTAAAGGTAACTATAAACAATAACTGAAACCAAATACAAGCTTAGTTTTTCAAATATTTTTAATATAAATTTCGATTGAATTGAGTGCTTTTTTTTTAACATGTTAAAAGGAAAAGTAATCATACAAATGGTGATACAATTTCATACATCTTACCAATCAAACACAGGGTAAATTCAACTTTAAATGTAGCCTACAATGAGTTCTTATTATAAACTTGGCCTGCTTTCATTCATTTCTCCATTGAAAAACTGGCTCAACTTACCCCAAGACCCGTGGTTCACTTTACCCCATAGCCACCATTTTAGAAAAAATAGCCTAGCATTCAAATTCAGAGTCATCTTTAGCTTAATGATTCACATGGTTTAATACGCTGCCAACACATCAACATATACAATATATGTTTAAACGTGGATACATTTTTTTTACATGACAGCCGATATAGCTGACATCTGGAAAATGTACTTTGACAAGCAAAAAACGTAAATTTTTGTAAAAATGTTTACTTACCAGACCACAATGAGCATATATCTTTCACAGGCAATGATAGGATCTTGCATAATTTCTGGTCACGTGATTACAACTATAAAGCGTTGCCTGGTTACAGGGGGTGGTTCAATTTACCCACTGGCTCAACCCCCTTCTCCCCTATTACAGAATATAATTATTCTGTCCATAAAACCAAATACCTTGACAGAATAACATCCTACTGATCCTACTTTAAATATAAATTATCTGAAGCTTTATGGGTGGAGGGTGGGTGTTAAAAAACAATTATGCATTCTACATTTTACATGACGTTACCTGATGAAACATATATTAAAAAGACTGTTTTTAAATGAAATAAACGTGTTTTGTGGACCATTATTAACTTAAATATATATTTTATTATTTCTCTTTTTATTCCAAAATTGTTACTTTGACTTCTTATTTTAATATAAATATTCTTATTTTTTTTTCTATTTATATATATTTTTTTAAATCGTAAATGGAACAATTGTCCCTTCAAAATATTAAATAAATTCCGATGTCAACCTGTACACAGTGCGCATGTGTAAAGCAACGTGTCTGATTGGCTGCTCGCTTCTATCGCTTCTATTTGAGGGGAGCTACTGAACAACACGGACTCTGATTGGTTGTCACTGACTCAGAGCTGCTGACTGTCCAATTGTAGCGCTTTTTAATACCTTAACCCGATAATGGAAAATGTGAAATAGGGGACATTTTGGTGCTGGAAGGAAGGGTGTGAAAATACTACAAATAACCCGGAATTTAAGCACTTTTTTGGTGCAGTTTGGACTAACCTCACGTGCAATGGCTCCATGGTTGAAAGGTATTACCGACGGCTTCATTTCCTGTTTTTCTTTGGCAGTAGTAGTAGAGGTTTCAGTACAATGTTTATATGTACAGTAGATTAGAGAGTATTCAAATGTATTCTGTATATTCTATAATGTCTAGATACTCCTCTGACTAAAGGTAGTTTTTACTGAGAATATGTATGTATTGTTTTAGCATTTATCTTTATTTTATTTTAGTCTTTTTGTAATTCCTGTATGTTGACTGTCAAATTCTGCTTTGACAACATAATTTCCTAACTTTGGGATCAATAGTCTGTCTGTCTGTCTGGCTGTGTGTCTCTCTTAGTATCTACACAGCTCTCCATATTTTAGTTTTATAGTCAGCAGTGAATATTAAATTTGATTTTTGGGTTGTTTTTCTTACTTTGTATCTTCCCTAACTGTGTTGTATTTACTCCAAGGCAAATTCCTCGTATGTAAGATAAGAGAAGATGGACCTTTTAAACTCTATCACCCTTCAGTAAAGTGAACTGAGAACTTCCACACCACCACTATGTGCAACAATAAATACTATTACCATCATTAGAAAACACTCTGCTATACAACACAGCAATATTATTATTAACAATGTGCTATGATAAACGTGCAATTGCGTATAGCTGCCACTACGTTGTTTTTTTTTGCACTACTAATTACTGGCAATATTTACATTAATTATTTGACCCTCTATGTTTCCTTTAGATATTGAATTGCTCTTTTTACTGCACTGTTAGTGTACTGTTTTATTATTATGCTGCTGTGTTGTGTGTAACTCTGGCACTACAATTTCTCTGTGTGTGTGTGTGTGTGTGTGTTGTGTGTGTGTGTGTGGTGTGTGTGGTTGTGTGTGTGTGGTGTGTGTTGTGTGTGTGGGTGTGTGTTGTGTGTGTGTGTGTGTGTTGGTGTGTGTGGGTGTGGGGTCTGTCGTGTTTGTGTGTGTGTGTGTGTGTGGGGTGTGTGTGTCGTGTGTGTGTGTGTGTGCGTGTTGTGGTGTGTGTGTGTGTGTGGCCATTGTCAACATCCGGGGTGTGTGTGTGTGGTGTTGTGTGTGTGTGTGTGTGTGTGTGTGAGATGTATGTGTGTGGTGTGTGTGTGTGTGTGATGTGTGTGTGTTGTGTGGTGCTGTGTGTGTGTGTTGTGTTGTGTGTGTGTGTGTGTGGTGTGTGTGTGTGTGTGTGGTGTGTGTGTGTTGTGTCGTGTGTGTGGTTGTAGTGTGTGTGTGTGTGTGTGTGGGTGTGTGTGGTGTGTGTGGTGTGTGTGTGTGGTGTGTGTGGTGCCACAGGTGTGTTGTAGAAAGAAAGTGTGTGGTGTGTGTGTGTGTGTGTGTGTGTGTGGCGCGCGACCCGACCTGTTTCTGACTCTGATTCTCTCCAGTTGTGTAAACATCCATAACATATGGACGGGTGGAGCCCAATCGTGGCCTCGGATACTGAGCGCTCCAGCTCCGAGGGGGAGTACATGCTGGAGCCCGGAGCCCAGGATGGGAGCCTGGAGGCGGGGGAGGGAGAGAGCATGGCCCCCTCTGGAGGAACCACTGCTTCTGCGGCTTCTGGTTCTTCTGCTGCTGTGGGGTTCGGGATGAGCGGCACCGGGGAGGGGAAGCTGGTTCTGGGTCGGGTCGGTCAGAGGGACGACACGGAGCTGAGGGTGCTGCACCTGCTGTGGGAGCGGGGGGGCGAGGCCCTGAGCAGCCGGGCGGGGAAGGTGTGCTGCAGGAGGAACCACAGGCTGAGCCGAAACCTGGGGCCTCTGGGGAAAGATATCTATGGTGAGTAACATTTCACTTAATTAGAAAACCAAACCAAACTATTTAAAGTGCATTTACAAAGTATTTTCAAAGTCAACTTTATTGTCAATCTTTCAGTTTCAGTCACATTTAACTCAACTAGAAAAATGAACAAAACTATTAAAAGGGCATTTACTC
>RQJG01049799.1:509-19108 GCA_009756435.1 Chionodraco myersi
GAGTGTGTCAGAGAGGTATGGGAGACATCCCTCAAATAAAAACGAATAAAAGAACAGGGAGAAGACCAAGATGCAGCAGTGCAAATGTCTTCCACTGTCATTCCTCCATGCAACGCCGTAGAGGTTGAAATTCCTCTGGTGCTGTGCACTTTATGTTCTCCGGGGGATCCACCCCAGAGGA
This sequence comes from Chionodraco myersi, assembly GCA_009756435.1. Taxonomy (NCBI): domain Eukaryota; kingdom Metazoa; phylum Chordata; class Actinopteri; order Perciformes; family Channichthyidae; genus Chionodraco; species Chionodraco myersi. Next base: position 691 of record RQJG01049799.1, read on the forward strand.
GACATACGCCTGTGACACAGCCTCACACAACCAGTGTGACAGGCGCTGTGCAGACAGGCTGCCTTATTGAGCGCTCTCTGTAATGCACAAACAGACGCTGGGACCAGCGCAAAGCAGCCGTGCGTGCAATATAGCATGACAGCACGCGCACGGGACAGAGGAGATGAGATGTGGCTTCTTCCTCTGATGTGTGAGCAGGAAGAAAGAAGCCATCCAAAGTTATTACTCTCGATCTAAAAGAGCTTGTGACAACCTTTGGCATAAAAGCCGGGTTAGGGCGCAAAACAGCTGAGCTGCCATCTCCTTGGATCTGGATACATGACGGAGCCACAGAGAGGGCAGACAAATCACTCACCCTTTTAGCTGATGTCAGAGCCAAGAGCAGAGCTACTTTGGCTGACAAGAACTTTAGGGGGACCTGATCAAAAGGTTCAAATGGAGCTTTACTCAGCGCGCGTAACACCAAAGCCAAATCCCATTGAGGCGCCAAAGCGTGTGACACAGGTCTGAGTCTCTGTACTCCTCGTAAAAAACGTTTTGTCAGAGGGTGACTAAACACTGTGTTGACACCAAAACCTACGTGGCAAGATGAAATGGCAGCTGCATATGTTTTGACCGTGCTATAAGCCAATTCCTGTCCAGCAACAGCTGGAGGAATGACAGCACGTGAAGCAGGGGGCACGTAACGGGGTCCAGGCTTTTCCCTACACACCAACGCTGGAACGCTGTCCATTTGGCTGTGTAGGATGCTCTGGTGGACGCAGCCCTTGATCCCTGAATAGTCCTCACAACATCTTGAGAGAGGCCGAGCCCCTCTAAGTGTTCCCGTTCAGGCGCCATGCCCACAAACGTTGGCCTAACACTGGGTGACAGCTGATCGCTCCCTCCACCTGGGAGAGAGCATCCCTGCCCCACGGAATTTCCCACGGACTCCCTGACAGCATCCGCTGTATGCATGGAAACCAGGACGCTCCCGTGTGCTACGGGGCTATTAAGACTGATATCAGTCGCTCTTCCTGCACTCGGTCCAGGAACCGAGGGATCAGAGGGACTGGTGGGAAAGCGTATAGTAACACCCTGGGCCAAGGTCTGTGTGTGAACGCGTCCACCCCTAGAGGGGGGTGATCCTGCCTTCTCAGGGAGAACCAGAGAGCACATTGCGCGTTCTCGCGTGCAGCGAACAGATCCACCTCCGCTCTCCCGAACCTGGTCCACACCTGGGAGACCAGCTCGGGGTGGAGGCTCCAGTCCCCTTGTCGAGGACCTCCTCTGGACATGAGGTCTGCCCCTCTGTTCAACTCGCCGGGAATATACAATGCTCTGACAGAGCAGTGTACGATCAGCGGTGTACGATCAGAGGTGTACGATCAGAGGTGTACGATCAGCGCTGATCGTACACCTCCCTGACGATTTATGTAGGCTGTTCGAATCCACAAGTGCTGGATTACTCTCCATACGGCGAGTAATTCCAGCGCGTTTATATGAAGGGACATGTGCGGCGGCCACTGTCCCCCCACTGCCTGCGACATGCACGTTCCTCCCCACCCTGAGAGAGATGCGTCTGTGAACACCGAGGTGTGTGACGTCACTCTGCCGAGGGGAACCCCCACTGACAGGAGGTGGATATTTTTCCAGTAGGTCAGATATAAACCCACGGACGGAGGAATGTACACCATGCGTCTCCTCTGACGCACAGGGTCGATGCACAGACGAATAAACCACCTCGGTAGTCTCCTCATGTGAAAGAGACACAGGGGAATCACTACGTGACCAGCTGACATCATGCCCAACAGCTGCATCACGGAGAGGGCTGTCACCACTCGGGGTGTGACGCGCCTGAGGAGAGCTGTCAGATTCTCCACTCTCCGCTGTGAGAGTTGTGCTCTCATGCGGGCTGAGTTGAATTCCACTCCCAGATAAATAATAATCTGGGAGGGAAGAGGACAGCTCTTCTTCCAATTGATGATGAAACCCAGGCTTGACGGATGAGATACGAGTTGTACCGTCTGTAAAGCAGCTTCCTCCCTGGAGCGAGCCAGCAACAGCAGGTCGTCCAGATAAAATAACACTCTCATCCCTCCTCTGTGTGGCGACTCCACACACTTTGAAAAAGTGCGTGGAGCCAGGGAATATCCGAACGGCAGTCGATTGAACTGGTACGATATTCCATGGAATGAGAAACGCAGGAATTTCCTGTGTTTTGGGATGATGGTTATGTGGAAGTAGGCATCCTTCAGGTTTATGGAAGTGCACCAATCTCCCTGGTGCACACACTCCATTACCTATTTGATTGTCAGCATATGAAAAGGTCTTTTCATTATTGCCCTGTTGAATGCTGACAGATCTAGGATGGGTTTCATCCCCCCGGTCTTTTTCGGGATAAGAAAATAACCGGAGTAAAACCCCCGATTTTCTTCCCCTTGAGGAACCCTGGAAATTGCTCTCTTTAACAGGAGTTCCTGCAGCTCTGACTGGAGCGCAAGACACTGTTCTTGGGATGACAGGAGTGTTTCCTGAATCCCCTCGAACTGCGGGGGGTAAGGTCAATTGCAGAGAGTACCCTCTGCTGATCAGCCTGCTCATCCATCCGTCCATTAAACATAGTCGCCTCCACTCTGAGCACCGCTCTGAGAGCGGGCGTACCTGTTCTTGTTGTGCTGCAGTAGTCATGGTGACAAGCCATGCCAGAGCCGTTGCCGCCGTTGCCTGTGAAGCAACCCAACAGGGGCCCCGCCCAAAAGGGCTGTGAAGGGGTCTCCACATGCTGCATCTCACACCGACTCTCATCCTGTCTCTGTTTATGAGAAGGCTCATAAACAGGACCCTGAGGCGTGTTCACACTCCAACTCGCGGAGGTGTGTGCAGTGCTATTCACCCCATGCGTAATAGCCGCGCTAGGTTTATTACGACTGTGTGTAGGCACAACTAGGACAGAGGAAAAACTGCGCTGCTTGCTACCCAAAAGGATAGAAGCAGTCAATTTAAATGTCAAGCCCTGCTGTCTATTAACCGACTGGTTAAATACCGCAGGCTTATACAGCGAGCCTTGCTGCTTGCTAACCGACAGATTAGAAACAGCCGGCTCAAACGGTGAGCCAAGCACAAGTCTGTTAACCGACAAATTAAAAACAGATGGGTTATGCAGCAAGTCCTGCTGCCTATTAACCAATATATTAATGGCAGCCGGCCTGACTAGTGTGGGGGACATGTGAGACACAGTTGCTACAGACACACTGTTGGAATTTGAATCATTTTTATTCACAATTCTCTCTTCCCACATAACCCCACCAAAGAGTCATCTTCGGATCTGCTTCCTCGGAAGGTTCTCTCGGAGGAGCAGACCAGGAGCGGGGGTTCTTCGTACCTCTCCGACTCGTCGCCTGCAGATCCTGTCTCTGTGGCGGAGGAGCGGAGAACTGGGACGGGGCCCCTGCAGCTGCCGAAGGGCGATTCTGACGCCGTTGCTGATCTCGCCGCTGCCCGCGATGCCCCCGCTGAGACTGTTGCGGGTGCTGTCGTTGCAGTACCTGCTGCCGCTGAGGACGTTTGTCCTGAAGCCAGCTAGCGTAACACCTTATGTCGTCTGCCTGTTCTGCCGCAGACTTCATAGCCTCCACCATGGTGTGGAACTGGGGACCAAACAGTCCGTCCGGACTGATTGGAGCCTCTAGTAGATCCTTTCCTGCACCTTCTGGTATAGCCCCCTGCTGTAGCCAGAGGTACCGGTGGACCTGCGTCGTCCACGCCGCAATCCGCGCCTGCGAGACTGCGACTGAAGCGCACAGGGTAAGTGCATTACTGGCCGCCTTACCTATCTCCTCAGTCTCCACTGAGGACATGGTCTTCGACTGCTTGGACATTTCCACCATGGAGTTGGACAGCAACGCTATGTTGTTCGCCGCCACTGACGCCTGGAACGCACACTGGTGTATGCGGTCGGTGTGCCGGGCGACAAACCGATCTTTGGGGGCAGCCAACATGGGTTGCCGTCCGGTAACCGTGCTGGCCTGCTTAGCCCCAAATAACGCCGTGAGGTTCGGCTCTAGAGGAGGCACGGTCGGAAACCCCACATCCGTGAACCCCTCCACTCTCGTGAGGGGAACGTATGTTCCTACCGGAGCCTTCATTGCCCCAGTGTCCCCCGTCGCCCCCTCTTGGTACTTCCTAAGGGCCGAGAAGCGTGGCCAGATCGGGTCACTCCTGACCCTGTGTACCTGGGAGAACACCCCGGACATATCATCCGGAGGCGAGCTCTCCTGAGCTAGGGGAACGGGGAGATTTCTCCAGACGGCCGCCTTAGAGATAATCTCCGGGAGTTCCAGGAGAATTCCGCCAATCGACGGCAGAGCCGTGGTGGCGGAGATAGGGATCACTGGATCATACGCCAGACCTAGACCGGGCCCCATATCTGGGGAAGAGATGATGGGGGAATCACCTGGTGATCCATGAATGAAGGGACGTAGTAGTCCGACTCGTGCCCGCCATTCGGATCCAGGAAATCAATGGCTTTGTCCACGGAGTACACCTCCTGGACGGGCTAATCATCCTCGGCCGCAGCAGCAGCGAGAGCGTCCGCTCTCTGCTGTCTGAGGGCCAGAGGGAGACGGGCACAATGTGAGCATGATACCCCGGGAGTGAGAAGAGCGTTCGCATGCTCTATTCCCAGGCAGGACTCACACTGTGAGTGCCTGTCAAAGCTCATAATGTAGCCCGACCCGCATGCAAGGCAATCCCTGACGCAACCTTGACTTTCCTGCCCAGTCTCCATCTTACCAGAAAAACAAAGCTTTTTAGTAGGAATGTTTGCTAAAAAAAAAATGTTTTTTTTTTTTTTTTTTAATGTTTGTAAGTAGCTCTGAAAAGAACTTGTTTTGCCTGACAAAGCTTCTGCAACGGAGTGCTGAAGAAAAGTGGGAACAGATTGTAGGGCCTACTTCTTATTTATACAGAAGTAAGGCCGGAGGTGGGGCCCACGTCATAGGTGGGGCCCACGTCATAGGTGGGCGTGGATTAAGTCTGTCAGTGCAACACACATGCAGTGGGATTACCCAATAGCGATAGCCTTAGAGGGCGAAGCCTTATACGATATAGAACGCAATTATGGCAGAAGCCATATAATTTTCACTCCGAGTGGGAGGATGATTATTTTTGTATCTATTCCAATTCAAAGTCCATCTGTCTCATCTGCAATGCGAGCGTGGCTTTATCGAAGAAGGGTTATTTAGGAGCGGCATTTCAAAACAGTGCACAAACGCTACAAGACGGAATTCCCTCCTAATTCTGCCCTACGCTCCCAAAAGGGGAGGGGCCTGAAAGGACAGCTAAATGCACAGCAGTCCATTTTCACCAGGCCCAACAACAAGAGCAAGGCTGCTACCAGAGCATCTTATCGTGTCAGTCACGTTCTTGCGAAACACATGAAGTCTTTCAAAGACGGCGAAGTTGTGAAAGAAGCATTCCTGGAGGCTGCCGACGACAGTAAAAATAACAGTAGCATTTCAACAGGTTTTTGATATAATAAAAACTCAAGTTAGATACCGTTATTAATCAGCTGTAAGTTTTAGTTAGTTGAACTTATTAATTATAATTATTGTACAAAATGGTATAAGAATTCAAACTTAAATTAATTATAGTCTATTATCAACTCAGGTTAAGAAACTAGAGTTGCTTGCATCCTATTTTAAAGGTATTTCTTTTTATACTCTACTAAAATGCACAAAAAAAGGGTTTGATTCTATTAATTGTGTCTTTTTTATTGTACTTTGGCAGCAGATTCCTGTGTAGCTTCAGATCTGAGTCGTCTTATTAGTAAGCCTAATTTATACTTTTGTAGCAACACTATTTTTATATAATGGCAAAGAAAGGGTTCAGAGTCTTTTCTTTTTTTCCTGTGTCATATGTGGCAGCACTGTTCAATGCTTCTTGAAAACATTACCCACTGTAGTGACGTGTGAATAAACTCCAACTCTGTATCAACAACACTGTTGTGTAGCTTCAGTTAAATACTTGTATGTGTGTAGATTAAAAAGAGGTAAGATAAAGGATCTGCAGTATTTTATGGAGTATTCATCGTACAAAGGTCAGTTTTATACAAGTAGAAGTGTGTATTTACCTGGTAGTAGGCTGTCAGGAATGGCTACCCCTCTCTATTTGGACTGGTAGATCTCGGCACACTGGCAACTTTAAAAGTAGCTCTCGGTTCAAAAAAGGTTGGGCACCCCTGGTTTAGATTAAGGCCCAACACCATCCCACACTGGAGTGTCCCTCTTCTTTCAAACACAGCTGCTGTTTTGTTTGTTGCACATTTTAACACACCTATACACACACACTTTACTGATTACTCAACTAGACAATGGTTACAGTATTTTATTTACTTATTTACTTAAAGACCAAAATGTTCCTGTGGAACTGTAGAATTCTTAGGCAACGCATAGCATAAAGAATAACGTTGAATTTAGAGGCAAAAGGAAGCAGGAAGATGCTCTCAATAGACACTTCTAGTTGGATTTCCAGTAGAAAGCTTAAGTTAATGCTTGGCCTTTTCCCACGCTGGCTGCTGATGCTGTAAAGTTTGATCATAAGACCCTGACCTGGCCAGTTTATGCAGGTTGGAGAAGATTCCTTCTGGGACGCTCTCTATGAGGTTATGGTCGAGGCTGAGGGTGTTAACGCTGACCAGCAGGGCGATGGTGTCCCAGGGGATGTCCACTAGGTTGTTGTAGCTTAAATCCAAATCCTCGAGTGTCTCCGAGAAGTCCTGCAGGAAGGGACAGAGGCAGAGGCTTTGAGTATAATAAAAGATTCCGGAGCGCTTTTACGGATTACGGCCGCTGGCTGGCGGTAATCCCAAGGTCCGATTCAAATTTAGTTGGGCTTATTATAATAACGACACACACATAAAGTTTTGCAGCTGTGCAATTCAGCAATTAACAAAAGTATTATTTGTACAGGTTGAGAAAGAAAATTAGATAAAAGGAGTAATCAAAGGTTGGATGGATTGAGATCATTGTCATTATCAATGTTGTCCACTCAAAATATTCCCTCTAATTTCCTTTCAAGAGAAATGCCTGAAAATGCTTTAGCTCAGTTTTAGCTTGGATCAACCAGTGTAAGAAGCATATAACATGTAACATTTTTGCGTTGTGTACTTGAGTTGTGTGCTGGTTAAAATGTTCAAACTTTAAGAAATGTGTGATTTTTTAATTAAAAGGTAAAAGTCTGATTTAGGAATGACTTCGACTTGATAGCACATTTTTATTTTGTGTTATCACCTATTTTTTTCTATTGTAAAACAAACTGAATTTGAGTCCTGCAGAGGTCAGAGAGTCCGTCCAGAGGGGACACTTGTGCTTTGCAACACAGAACTTTTACAGAGAAAGGACAGCATCATTTAATGAAAAGGCTAACAGTTGTTTTTCTTTGGACAGAGCAGGCAGGCTGACTGTTCTGTTGAGTCAGATCCAGAAATGTGTTGCCATTCTCACATGGCACTTGACCCTCACTACTGATGTGAAATGCTTGAAATTACCTTTTTTAAACTGAGAATCTTTTTTCGAAAAGGCAGACAGACTGATTTAAAATAATTACATTTGGGGAATTCATTTTTCATATTGGCACCACACTTATTACTTTTACCAAGGGCATTATCATTAATATTTAAAAATAAAAACTCATAAACCAGTTAAAAATAATGCTTTTGTTGTTTGCTTTCATCTGAAATGCACAGACACCACATATTATAGGTATACATGTCAATAATAGAAGCGTTTCAAGTTTACTTGTTCACAGATATTTACTATATCAGAGGAATTACCCTTCTTTCAGTCAATGTCAATAGAATCTGAAATAGAGTGACTTACCCAGTGAGTGTTTCACTGTTGTTTTCAGAAAAGGTTTTTTGGTGTTAGTACCTTAATTGAGATTGTTTAAACGTTGCCCATATACAATATAAAAACGTTTGTTGTGCACTATTTTTCCACCACTGCGTGAACAAACAAACTCATTCATGATGCAGTTATAGTTGGTGGTTCAAAGCAGAGCAGCAATAGTAGTGCAATTGTTTTATAGCAGTTTAGGCATAACATATGTGTGTTTATTTGAATGAAAAAAAGGAGAACCATCAGTTTCAAGATGTTTTGTTTTGGTGTCATGCATTTTGAGAGTGACATTGTTGATGAAGTGAATTCCGTTACAGTACCTGAAAGGCTCCCTCAGATATGCTGTGCAGCTGGTTGTTGGCCAGGATGAGGTGCCGCAGGTTCACAAGGCCCTGAAAGTGGGAGTCATCCAGGGTGGTGAGGCGGTTGGCGTCTAGGTGGAGAGCATGGAGGTCCTGGAGGTCAGCGAAGGCATAAGACCTGATCTGACTGATGGTGTTTCTGCTCAGGGTCAGGTGGATCTAGACATGCAAAGAAACATGAGATAATTGTGTAAATTACATGACATTAAAAATACTCAATCAAATAGTGGTGTGCCCCTGCAGAGGTCCAGACTCTGGCACTGGGTCAATTTCAATCAGCCGGACCCATGGAATGGAAATGTGGAATCACGTTTGTGAAGGTAGAAAATCATGCAAGTTAAACATTCTTTCCTTATCAATTAATAATGTTCACATGCCACTGTTTTATTCTGCACACTATTGTTTCATTGTGCTTATTTTTAATCAATAAAGCACCCAGCTGTTTGTATATTTAATAGATTTTATTATTTGTCCTGCAGTTAGTTTTTCTTTATATATTTCTCTGCTTAGTATGTATGCATAAAACCTTGTGAACTGCAGTCATCTTCACTTTATAGATCTCTTAACCAATCACTAAGCACCATCACCTGACACGCATTGCTCAACACTCGTTCACTTAACTATGTTTGAACAATATATTATAGGGCCATATCTATAAAAAACGAACTATTTCAGCCCTCAATGTCAACTTTATTGTCAATCTCAATATATGTTTGTACACACAGAAAGATCGGAATACTGTTTCCCACAGTCCAGAGGTAGAAAAAAACTCCCACATTAAAATGCAAGAACACTCAATAATTTACAAGAAAAACACAAAATAACCGTTTACTTCAAGTAAGCAGGATATATTGAAAAAAAAAAAGTTGATGTCTGTGCTGATTCTTAGTCTGTAGCTTCCAATGTAACCCGATCTCCCCCTCCATCCTGGAGCACTGTGCTGATCAGTTGTCCCCAGTGTTCACATACATTTTTAAAAACTCCACCATCGTCCTGGTACCGAAGAAAACAAGGACCACAGGATTAAAGGACTACAGACCCGTCGCCCTGACCTCCATGGTTATGAAGTCCTTTGAGCACCTTGTCCCACCTTAAAACCATCACTGACCCCCTCCTGGCCCCCTGCAGTTTGCCTACAGAGCCAACAGGTCGGTAGATGATGCTGTCAACGTGGCTCTTCACTTCCTCCTTCAGCACCTGGGGCCTCATTTATAACGCCTTGGAAGGTTGCTTACGTAGTACAAAGCAAAAAAATAGGTACAGACATTTTCCGATGGGGGGGTCGAGATAAATCATATTGTTTGGTGGATGCAGTTTGAACCAGAGTAGCAGCATGGAGGTCGGATCGTCATCGGAGTGGAGTCATGACGACTGGATCTGAATTATTGTTTTGTATTTGGTGGTTTGTGTCCCAGCTGTCAATCAGCAACTATATATCCATAATCCACCAGTTAAAGGAAACACAACTAATGTGTTGTGTTATATTAGCTGTACAATTGACCACATATGGTGTTCTTAGTTTCCATACCTCCTGTGTTTTACGAGCGACTTATCAAGTCTTGGCAAACGGCACAAAACACGATTAAAAGTGATAGTATATAAAACCATGCTCGTATCTACAACCTATAGAAATGCAAAACGGCGTCAGATTAGACGTAATTCTGTCCTCCTGCTTACCGCATCATTTATGAGAAAACATTTCATAACATTAACACAACATATTCGAGGTGGTTTTAAATAACATATCCGTATTTATTTATTTCTCCAAGTTATGTTTTTGTGTGCACTGACGAGTCTCAAACAGGCATTTGTTAAATAATTTTAAGATTGGCTTTAATCAATGTTTGAAAATGAATTATTCATATATGATAAATGAGACATTTTATTTACTTCAGCTCTGCCTTCTACACCATCATCCCGGCTCTGCTTCAGGACAAGTTCTGTGACGCGCAGAGTCTCCTTCAGCTTCATAAGCGGACGCTACAGCACTAGTTGAAAGCTCTTTGACTTCAAAATATCGTTGACGACATATTTCCGCGTTGACGCGTCGCTACACACACGTGGGTGTGTAAACAAAGCAACAAGCAGTTCGCAATCGCACTTCAAACACAATGGAGACTGAAACGGCTACCACCTCCTCCTCACAGGATTGCGCACGAAGCCCTCAAACGAAAACATCTCGCCCTAGGTCTTCAAAAGCATGGGAATATTTTAAAGTTAGTCCAAAACGCAAAGATATTGTCATTTGCAGTCTTTGCCAAATGGAGTTGGCATATCACACAAGCACAACGGCTATGTTGGAACATTTAAAGCGGCAGCTAGCTGTGGTGGCTACCATTAGCAGCTAGCATTTGCTCTCCGATTTTTACATAAAAATGGAATTATGGATTATAAATTCAATCATTTTTTTATACATAGACGTTAAAAACCTATGGATTAACCGATTCAGCCGCGTTTTTCTCATTTTAATGCCATTGAACACGTCTTTTGATCAGATTGACAGCTACGGTGGTGAGACGATCTCCCTAGAAGCTCTGTAAAGGTACGTGTTGTGATGACTGTATTTGCTTCCCCTGTCGCGAGTCCGGATCACTCAGTGATGATACTATATACCTACATAATCTGTGGAGTCTCAGCTTTAATCGGATATCTTGTATGTGCAGCTACGATAAGTAATAAGGGTACTTTTATCTTGAGTTCTGTGCCAATGTCCGTTAGCATTTTTCGCTCATGGGTCATTTAGATGCTTCTTATGAGACTTGTGTTTTGTTTTGGTAAACATGGTTTGTATCGTCAGTTAGCTGAGATTATTCCCGTTAATCTGGTATAACACATTAATAGGTTCTTAAATATTAAGATCCCCTGAGACACAGTATCGTGAAAAAAAATGGTTTTACATTACGTTTTTTTTACATTACGTTTTTTATGAATTGAACAACAGAAAAATAATCGTTAGATTAGTCGACTAATCGATCAAATAATCGCTCGATTAATCGTTTTAGAAATAATCGTTTCCCCCCAGCACTACTTTCAACTGATTGCAATGTATTCCCATCGGCGGCGGTATTTGACGCTCAGGGAAGCACCGCATCGGTTCATGTCGGCGGCATTTAAAGGCAATGTGAGCGTCCATTCCCATTGGATAACGGAGGATTTTACACCTGGAAGTAAGTATTCTCTTTACTGTCGATTGATTTTACAGTGATATCTGCACTACTCCTCAACTCAAAAACACCAGATTATCATTGTTGATTACACAACATTGATTGGTTTAAATTGTGTCAAATGCTTTTGTAATTTTCACCTTCAATTCGGAGAAACAAATATTTTTTTCTGATTTTAGGATGGCAGAAGACACTACAATACCAAGAATCCTCAGCTATCATTTGGGACTACACCATGTGCTTTGCTTGACAAACCCTGTGATTAGTCCTCAAGCTCTGTGATTGGATGTTGGAGTGGCAGTGCGTGAAGTACACGAGTGTCAAACAGCACTTTTAAATGGAATGAATCCCATCGACGGCACACTATTCAAAAGAGGAATCAAACGTGTCCTACCCCCCGCCCCCCTTAGGTCGCAGCCTCCTCCAACAGTGCAACACAATAAAACAGATACACAGAAAAAATAGTGCAAGTAAGTACAAAAAGTAAAATAGTATAAAGTGAAATAGTGCATTAAGAGTCTATATATCATTGGAATATGATATATTTGACAAATAATTTCTAAGCAGCAGCCAGATGAATGTTATGGACGTTGTTTCAAAGTTCAGGTGTTTAATAGTCTTATGGCCTGTGAAACTGTCTGGTGGTTTTAGTCCAGAAGCTGTGGTACCGCCTGCCAGACGGCAGCAGACAGAACAGTTTGTCGCTGGGGTGATGGGGTCTTTTATAATCCTGAGGGCTTTCTTTAAGGTTAACCTGGTATTTTTACTCCACTACATTTATTTTAGTTACTTTACAGATTCTGATTAATGATGTGAAATATAAACAACCCTTAAAGCAGACTTTAGTTACACCTGAGTAAAATTCAGGGAAGATGATTGTCAAGTGCCAACAATCAGGAGAGATATTTGATAGTTGGTGCTTGAGAAGACTAAAAATGTATCTGCAGATCCCTATAAAGCATATTCATTAGTCGTTATTCTACAATCGTTCATCAAAAACTGTATAAAATGGCAATTTTGCACATTCCTTTCAAGATTTCCAAATGATTAATGACATATCATACACACAACTACGGTGTAGTTATGCAATGATGACAAACTTGGGTCATACGTTCCTCAACAAGACATCTATCAATATCAATCAATCAATCAATCAATGTTTATTTATATAGCCCAATCCACCATTAAACTGTCATATTCTGCATATTTCTTATTCTATCTACATACATCTTATAAGAGTATAATAAATATGTATAATATCGGTTAAAATAAGTGCTTCAACATAGTTAACATTGCAGGAAAGTTGATTGTCAAGTCCCAAAACAAACCATGCAATATATTAAACGCTAAGTAGTTTGTCAGGCTTAATATTTAGCAGATACCCCCAAAGCTTTTTGCTTACATTCAAAAGAAGACCTTAACATAAAGTATTATTTAATGTTTAAATAAAGCCTAATTAGTTTGTCTGTTTTGCAAATCCTCCTATTAATATCTTTGTACATTCGGCACTAAACTGTTTTATTCTATATATCATGTACAGTATCTTCTTGATATGTTCTATTCTATATGTCTATCATTGACCTTCTACTTTCCTCCTATTTTGTATGTACTCTTAATATTTAAATGTTTTCATAAAATATAACACATTCAAAAGTGCTTTACAAAAATGAAAGACATTAAGAAAAAGGCATGTTGAACAGTCATTAAAAAGCAACACAATCTACCTGCATTGCAATTACTCTATAATAATATTAAAACTAAATATTACTACTAACTTTATTGTGAAATTAAAACAGAACGGTAAAAGAATAGTTTCCGGTCTATTCTGAGGCCCGATCTCTGTAGATCAATAAAGAACTACGACAGATGTGTAATATTTAATGCAGCCGAACCGTGTATTACAATGCATTCATGTGATGACTTTCAAAGAGTAAAGCAAAGCAAGCACTGCTGAATAAAGTATGATTTTCTCTTTTACGAAAAGGTTTTTTTTTATATAGAATGCAGTTGGAGGTCAACCAATCACAGAGCTTGAGGACTAATCGCAGGGTTTGTTGAGCAAAGCACATGGTGTAGTCCAAAACGATAGCTGAGGATTCTGGGTAGTATAGTGCCATCCTAAACTCCGAAAAAATATTTGTTTCTCCAAATCGAAGGGGAAAAATACAAAAGCATTGTACACAATTTAAACCAATCAATGTTGTGTAATTAACAAGGATAATCTGGTGTTTTTTAGTTGATGAGTAGTGCAGATGTCACTGTCAAATCGATCGACAGTAAAGAGAATATTTACTTCCGGGTGTGAAATCCTCCGTTATCCAATGGAATGGACGCTCACATTGCCTTTAGATGCCGCCGACATGGACGGATGCGGTGCTTCCCTGAGCGTCAAATACCGCCGCAGATGGGATACATTGCAATCAGTTGAAAGCTCTTTGCGTCCGTTTATGATGCTGAAGGAGACTCGGCGCGTCACAACTGCACGCCACGGGACCCTGACCAAGCGTCGCTCCTGGACGTTCAGGGAGTGAGACTGTGTTGCCAGCAGAGGATGTTCTTCCTGAGGCAGCTGAAGAAATTCAACCTGCCAAAGACGATGATGGTGAACTTCTACACTTCCATCATCGAGTCATTCCTCACCTCCTCCATCACCATCTGGTACGCTGCAGCTACAGCCAAGGACAGGGCTGCAGCGTGTCATCCGCTCTGCAGAGAGGGTGATCAGCTGCTATCTGCCATCCCTCCATGACCTGCACACCTCCAGGACCCTGAGGGGGGCAGAGAAGATTATGGCCGACCCCTCCCACCCTGGACACAAACTGTTTGTCCCGCTCCCCTCTGGTAGGAGGCTGCGCTCCATCAGGACCAAAACCTCTCTCCACCTGAACAGTTTCTTCCCCTCTGCTACCGGCTTCATCAACAAGGCCCGGGACCCCCTGACTGACACTGTACCTCAGCCACATCATAGACCATTACATTACATAAATGCACAAAATGTATACAATATAGCTAGTGAAGATGAGGAGTGCGTTCAGCCACAGACTCATCCCTCCTCGGCACAGCACCAAGCGCCTCAGACAATCCTTTGTGCCTGTAGCCATCAGGCTGCAAAATCAAGGGGTCAAAAATGTGACACAAGTACTAAAATACACAATGTTTTCACACATACTTGTAAATATATCTAATATGTATATAAAAAAAGTGTCTTCCAATGTCATTTTTTTGTGATTTCCTACCTATTTAGGGTTAAAAAAACATGTTGCAATTTAGACTTTTTTTATTTTATTTTATTTTAAAATGTTACAGTATGTCCACTGTAGAGGACGTCGGGACCATATTAGTTTGAAAAGACAGCCAAAATTAACAGATGGACTATGTAACGTATTATGGTTATAGAGTGATATTAATATAATAATACATTCACCTTTATTTAAAACATGAATAAGTAATTGATCTGAACATTGCTGTTTATTTGGTCAATACAAAACTAGCTTGTTTTTTGGTGAATCTTTCCAGATCTTCAAAGACTTTGTAGTCGATGTAGTGGGAAAGTACCTCATTGACTCCAGTCAGCACGGGCTGTAGGGTCATCTTGACTAGTTTTATGGATGTGGTCTCCATTTGACCTGCTCATAGAAACAAAGCTTGCATTCCTGAGGCCATTCTCATTTGTCATGGCTCCACTTAAAATAAAAACAACAATAAGACATACGTGCTACTCTTGGCCCACAGAGGGCCATGTCTTTCCAGTTCATTCCTGTCTCCATGTATCTATCTGTGCGCTCATGGAGCCTCCTGCATCTTCCCCCCCTTCTTCTTGACCCTCTTCTATCCCAGGTGTGAAAGCCTCATCTCTCTCATCATCTGAGAGCTCAAAATCTGAATCTTCCTGAACTTTCTGGTACAGAAAATGTCTGCTTCAGTTCCGTCTCCTGCAACAATATTGAGTCATAAAGTCCATGAAGACGGTCCTGACGTCCACTAGGATGGATATTTATAAAAGGCCTGTTATTTGAAAACTTGAATTATTGAATTGCTTTCAGAACTAATTATATAGTTCCTCACATGTTAATAAACAAGAACATATATGATTTTCATGGTAACAATTACAATTATTTAACAATATTTGACTTCTCCTCCTGCTTCTATAACATTTAGTTTTTCGTGTGCCAGCCATTTTGGATGAAAAGAAAGAAGAACTTCCCAGCATGCAATTTTTCCCAGCATGCAATTTTAACCAATGACATATCACTGGAAAGACCAGGATATGTCTAGCACATCAGGGATTGATAGAGTCGCTCAAAAGAGTAAAAGGAGATGCATGTTAACAAAATGTCAACTACAGTGGACATTTTCAATGGGCTGGGTCCCAGGAGGATATACAGGGTTCCTGCAGGTTTCGCCAACTCAAATTTAAGACTTTAAGACCTTTTTAAGACCACTTTGAAAATAATTTAAGACAAGCTGATGAGACCGCTTTGGTCGGCCCCGTGGATAGGAAATTTTGTTTTAAAAAACGGACGGATGGAAGCGTCGACAAGAGCGCGGTTGTGTGCAAATTATGCAAAAAAGAATTTGCATATCACCGCAGCACATCAAGCCTAAAGTATCACCTAAATGCAAAGCATGTAGCAGCTAGCGTGGACGTTATCCCGACTCCGAGTGCAAGGAACCACACCCTGACCCAACCCACACTCAACCAGATGACTGGTTTCAGGGCCAGGATAAGTAAGTCCACGTCTGAGAAAATAACCAACTCCCTGGCTCACTGGATTGCACTCCACTGTAGACCACCTGGAGTCACATCCATGTGAACATTGCTTCTCACTGTTCTCAGGTCAAATATGTATATTTGATTAAAAATGCGATTCATTTCAATTAATTAATTACAAAGCCTCTAATTAATTAGATTATTTTTTTTAATCGAGTCCCGGCTCTATCAAAGACACATGAGTTTCTGACTACCGCTAGCTGAAGCTTGGTTGCTAGGTTACTAGCTGGGTGTTTGTGCAGATACGATGAAGTATAACATATTTCTAACTTGAGTTATATGTTAAATTCATCTGCCCGAAGGCACAGAGGGACCTAGGCCCACTGAGTTTACGGCCCAACTCCTGCAAGATCTACTCAGTCTTGACAACAAACCCGTACTGGACCGAGCCCATCGTACCCTACGCATCAGGCCCTAAGATGGGGAACCCCCCATCCTCTTGTTATCCATGTTTCAAGTTAGGAACCAGATTCTGCGCCCGGCGAGGGGAGCCTCTCCTCTCTTATTTATGGGGATGAGGAGTCTATTCTTCCCCGATTTCACCCCAACGGTGACTAGTAAACGGGCCACTTGCCAAAGTGAAGAAGGAGCTTCATTCCTCCCCGAACATTAAGTTTGAACTTCTCTACCCGGCGACGCAACGCATCACCCTACCCGGAGGACAGATACACAGGTTTGAAGACCCGGCATTGCTGTATGTCTTTGTTGAGAAGAACATTAAAAAAGTTGTAGCTCCGGACACTGTTTAGCCGATATGCTTTAGCCATTGTTGTTAGCCATAAAGACCACATTTCCCAGGGTGCCTTGTTCCAGTAAAGTTGTCTATCTATGGTTTGCGGTTGCAGGCTTCTACTGTTTTGCTTTACACATCCGTTATCTATAAGGTTTTACTGTTATGACTTGAAAGCACCTTTTGATATCTACATGGTTATGATTACTGTTGCTGTGAAGTATTAAACACATGTGCCACCTTGACATTACGTTTGTGATTGTTTGATGCCGTCTTTGTGGTGGCTGTACTCCTCCAGCAGTATCCTTTGTGTTTGTTTCTTCTCCCCTGTCTGTGTTGTTTGTGTGGGCGTGGTGGCTGTCCCTCCTGGCTCCCGGCTCAACCTCCACTCACCTGCTGCAATCAGCTGTGCACCCTCCCCTTCTTTTCTTGCCCTCCAGGATTATTCTCCAACCGCCGTATTCCCGTCACCAGCCGCCAGGTCCTCGCCACTCCAGCTGGATTCTACTCCCCGCACCTCGTCCACTAATAAACCCTTTTGTGAAAACACTCTGCCGTGTCCTGCGTTTGGGTCCTCTCAGATATCGTAACAGTCTTACTGTTCAATACGATTGGATATATGCATCTTTTGCTGTTTGATTGTGTTTATCTGGCTCAATGATTAGCTTACTTAATACGGTGCACTTTATTTGAGTTTAAAACATGTCACATGTCATTAGGGAACACCCAAGTAGTTGTAAGTTGGTTATGACTAGTGATGTGACAGTTAATGTTGTGGGGAGGCTTGTGCGTATCCCGTTTGGGGGGGTGCTTCTGTTGTGGGCTGGGGGGAAGGGGTATATACAGTACGCGTGCACTTGTGTTTTTTGTGGGGTTTTTTGTTTTGTTTTTTCAACAGTCAGATATTATATATTTTTAATTCTATTTGCAGTGCTGCTACAGAACGCCACTTTTGTCTTTATGTGACACTCCCACTTCCCAGTTATGACCCAGCCTAATTTAACAGTAGCCTACTGTATTTTTCTTCAAAAGAAAAACCTGAAAGTTAGACATGAGTTAAATCACTCAGTGAGGTGTTATGTCAGAGAGAGTGGTGTTTAGTTTACAGCAGCCTGTGACGGCCAATAATAGTTTAAATGTCTTCCTTATTGTAAGCAGTTATGAAATACCTGTTTGTGAAATGTGATTTGTATTGTTCATATATAAACCACTGCTTTCTGCTCACTGGTGAGTTAGCCTATGAATGAGTGTTAAGCACATCAGGCTGGCAGTTCTATGGGCATTGCACTATGGTATATGAGGGGCCGTGTAGGCCAAAATTCAAACTCACCTCGCACACACACTACTGAAAACATCTGGCCTTGCACACACACTACTGAAATACTCTCACGTTCACTACTGAACACATCTGGCCTTCCACACACACTACTGAAATACTCTCACATTCACTACTGAACACCTCACACACACACTACTGAAAATTAAGCCTCACACACACACTACTGAAATCATCT
>RQJG01049805.1:354-26767 GCA_009756435.1 Chionodraco myersi
TCCGTCACAGCGGCGGAGCTGTGATAATGCAGAGCTGCGTGTTCTTCGTAAGCAGCAGCAGCTGATCTGATCTCTCTCTCTCGCGTCCGGTTATACTTCACTCGCGTCTTTTTCCAAATCTATCAGATCTAGCTAGTTCTAGTTAAATATATGACTGCCTACTTTTCAAAGGACCTAAACAATAAGCGTGTGGCCGCAAAGTTTAGCGCAGCATTATGCATATGTTTATATGAGTCAAAATCCCATGCTCATAAAATGCTCATATTTTTTCTCTTCATTCCCCACGCCCCAAAATAAATAAATATACAAATATACCAACTTTAGGAAAAGTAACGAAGTTTGAGCAGTGTGGGTTTTATATTAACAGAGTTACACATTTCAAAACGCAAAGTGTAATAACTGCAGTTTGCCTCCCTGTCAGAATGACAAAGATCCTCATTGAAGCTCAAGCCCATGTTTCTCACTATATTGTAAGAACAACTTATTAAAAAAGATCAGTTCAACGCAACTAATGTCGTCTTAGTGTTATTGCATGATGTTAAAATTGGTTTGCCATGAATTTAGTGATGGATTGTAAACATTTTAAATGTAGCATTTAAGTGTTTCTCAGTTACAAGGCTGTTGTTTTAATAAATAAGACACTGATGGTGCAGCGCTGTACTGTACCTCTTTATATAGGCATTTTTTCCTTAACAAATTGTTTTTGCACTGATCAGGGGGTACTTGGCTGAATTTCTTTTCAAAGGGGGGAAAAGATTGAAAAAAGTTTGAGAACCACTGGTCTAAAGCATTTATTATTTTCATTTTCCCCCTCTCATATTCAGTGTGGACGGATTGAGACAGCGTGGTGTCCAGAGAGCTGCAGAGACTTCAGGGAGAAATCTCCGTGTGATGGACGTCCTGTCTGTTGGTTTGGAGAGGACTGAGGGTCTTTCCTCTGCGAGGAGGACCAGGCCTGATGGAGGAGCTGATACCAACTGCACAGGCCTAGTCTGTCACTTTATTTGACTACATGTGTTTACTTATACATTTAATAGGTTTACACCTTCTGTCCATATGTGCTTTTTATTTAAAACATGTTTGATTAAGTTTTGGTTCACATTTCAATAAATTGTATTTGTATTTGCACTCCTTTCGTCCATTATTCATACTGAAAATGTTAGATTACACATTCACATCTGACTGAAGATTGGCTCCATTTATTTGTGACATTGCAAACTCTGCGGTACAAGGCACAGGTGATGTGAAGCTCATAAAGCGAGGCAAATAGAAATAATCAGCTAATGGAGTGTAGATGTGGAAATAGATGCATCCCATCAGCGGACTGTGTTTTCACAATAAAAGTAGTTTCTTAGTGAATGTCCTGTACTGGTCTTAAAATCTCATAACATCAGCCTTTAATGTTCCTCTTGGATGTTCTTCTTGACCCTCAGAGAAGGAGAAAATGTCGTGTCTTTCAGGCATGTCCTTTCCTAACAAAAATGACAGAAAACATATTATTGCAGAACAAGTGTGTTATTTATGAAAGCGGTGTGTTTGTGTGTTTAGGGGCTGTAGATATAATTATTTTGTAATTGTAATGATTTTTTTTTATTTAAACAATGAGCTACAAAGACGATCAGATTATGAATGAACAGTATGAAGCTCATTAACATTGAAATATATGTTATTAGCAAAATAATATTTAACTGTTATCAAAACGTAGTGCAACTGTAGAAGCTTGCTCTGTTGTCTCACTGAAAGAATAACTTTTACCACGTTTTTTTCAGACAATATTGAGAGATAAATAGTAGCAGTTCTCACTATGTGTTAAATATCTTTGCCTTCAATACATTAAATTAGAAAGCTGACAAAACCATGTTTCTTTAGCCTTTATTTATACAGGTGTAGATCTCATTGAGACACAAGGTCTCATTTTCACACAATCATATTGCTTGTTAACATCTAAATGTAACCTTTTGCATGGAAAAACCCCTCAACTTAACTGATGTGTAGGTGATCTAGTATTTAGTATTGTTTAATGGAATGTATATCAGTGTATTCAAGTCAATACTTCATTTATTTAAACCAATATCTTTCTTGATTCTTTGTACAGTATGAAAAAAGAGTCTTTGTACCTGAGCTGAAGTTCACTGCTGTGAGGAGTCCAGTTCTGTCTCTCACTCTCTGGTCCAGCCTGTCTGCATCACCTGGACACCTTAAACAAACCGATATATATATGTAAAGTACCATGTGTACAAACAATATAACTGATTATCTTCTGTTGAACATGTTGGATTGTGTATTGTCCGAGTCAGGGTCCTTTTTATTTTACTGTAACTTTGGAAGTTGTGTTACCAATGCTTACTGTTTATTTGATACCAATTTGGTAATGCAATTAATAAAAACAACAAGGTTTGGGTTTGTTCTTCAGATGACTGTGACATTAACGTGTAAGCTCAATAATGAACTCCAGCTCAACCAACCATATTGTAATATCTAACCTAATCATCTTGAAATATGACATTATTATTTGTAATATAAACACATCTTATTGTGAGGTTAATTTCACATACATTACTTCGACATGAGCTTGTCTACATACTTGAGCATAGCCAATTTAAATTAACCTTAGCGATGCATACAGTTCCTACCTACATAATAAAATATCTCTAAGTTACAAGGATGACCTTATTTTATCAACCTCAAACAAAAGCCGTTTGTTCTACAGTATTATCCCACTTAACGCTTAACACTTATAACCTTTATATATACAGTCTATGGTTTTAACTCGGAGACTACGATTAGCATCGTTAGCACCGATGTAGCTACCACTCGCTTACACGCTAACCCAAGCCTTAACATTCATTACGTAGCTGATTCAAATCATAAACACATCAATAAGTACTCGAATTTCACTTATCGCAAAAACCGCATTCATGCACCGTCTGTTTCAACCGCAGAGCGAGTCACAATTGTCCGATATATAAGCATGAAGAAAAAGAAAGTTTGGGGCTCTCTGCTGGAACTGCTACACCCGCGACCCGACCACGGATAAGCGGGAGAAGATGGATGGATAAGCATGAAGAACAAGCAACCACGGCCGGCTTCAAGTTGTGTTCCCTGGATGAACTGAGCAGACAGAGTCCCTATAGCTAGCTTCACGGAGCAGCTAGCAGAGAGACAAGAGGCTTGCAGCAGCAGTCACTTGACAGAGCTGTCACTCAATGTGACCACGCCCTAATATATGCATAACTTTAAGGCTTAATATTAATTAAATATAAAAAAATGCACCCCCCACACAGTAGTCATGAAGGGGGAATCTAACTATACAGAGAATGTGGTTTTTTGAACCACGATGTAAACATGTTTATTTCTGCTGTAAAGTTGGGCATTTTAACATGGGGGTCTATGGAAATTGCTCCCTTCTGCAGACTGCTCCTACTGGCCACTAGATGAACTGCAGTGTATGGCACTTCCGTATAGAGAGGCGAAGTCCCTCCCCTTCCGGGAGCCTCCATGGGACCCCGGAAGCGGAAAATTATACATTGAAGTCAATGGAGAGAGAAAAGTTATCTTTTGATCCCGTTTGAATTGTGCCACGAATGACACATATGATGTTTGTCAATTTAAAAGAACATTTTGCAAGTCAAAAAAATGAAAATGTGTCGTAAAACTGTGAAGTTACACATTTGTTTGTGTGAAACCGCTCAGTGAACTACAGGTCTCTGGACTCGCACAATATGCGTCACCATCACAAAGACGGCCGTCACGTTAGCAAATGTCACCCGTTTCTTTCAGAATGAGGCGAAAAGTATAAAACGAGGTGAACATCACTAGTGATGGCAAAATGAAGCTTTGAATGAAGCATCGAACCACTTGGACAATTGTGTCGGAAATAGGTTCATTTCTCGAAGCTTCAGTTACAGCGACCTCTCCTGGCGAAGTGCAAGGCTGCAGTGGGTTTAACGTATCTTTGCCTTGAAAAATATTCGATGCACACTGTCAGGGACCAAGCAGTAAGACAACAGGACACAGGAGTGGTTTAAATAAACTAGGGTTTTTATTTACCCAAAAATCCACAAAACATCATATAATAGCTAGGCCTATAAAAGAGGTCAACAGAAAATACCTCAAAGAAACATAACAGGTGTTAACTCAACAAACGGACCTCCTACAATGAAAAACCAAGGAACCTATATAGTGGCTTGGCCAAACCAAGTTGAACCCAAGGGATAATTAATAGTCACATCATACACAAAGGACACTGACAAAACCCAAATCCCCCTTTTGACATGGAAGCAGGTGGTTTGTCCCAATCTGTCCCAATTGGCTCCTTGCAGTATTTATGAGCCCTCAGCGCTCGGCCACGCCCTTTGCTGAACCAGGAAGTAACCTCCCCCAATGGACATGGTAACTCAAGAGACAAAGAATGTAATTAATACAAACAAATACTTGTGTATTAGCTGTGCTAAAATGTTTGAAGTAATGTCAGATTACAATCAAATAAAGAGTTTACCATCTAGAGCAAATGTGTGGTGTTAATTGGCATGTTTTATTGTAGCTGCACTAAAGCAAAACTACTGAAGATGAGGATGCAGTGTAGTTGGTTTACCCTGTGTGGCTGTGGCCATCACACACTCACCCCCTTCAAGACTCTCGCTGAAACAGCGAGAGAGGTAGTCAGCTGTGACATTGTCCTTGCCTGGGATGTGCTGAATGTTAAAGCGGAATGGTTGCAGTGCCAGGTACCACCGGGTAATCCTTCCATTGGTATCCTTCATCCTTCCCATCCACTGAAGCGCTTTATGATCAGTCTCCAGGGTGAATTCTCTACCCAGGAGGTAATACCGGAGAGAGTCGAGGGCCCATTTGATAGCCAGTGCCTCCTTTTCCACGGTTGAATACCTGACCTCCCTGGGGAACAGTTTCCGGCCGATGTAGGCCACTGGATGGCGGTCGTCTGATGACCCCTGGAGAAGCACAGCGCCCAGACCCCTATCAGAAGCATCCGTTTGCAAGATAAAATGTTCATCAAAGTTTGGACTGTAAAGAACAGGTTTCTTACTCAATGATCCCTGGATGTCGTGAAAAGCTGCCAAGGACTCCTCTGTCCACTGTATCTGATTTGAAGACCGGGATCCAGTCTGGTCTGTGAGTAGAGCTGCCCTGGCAGAGAATTGTGGTACAAAGCGGTGGTAGAAGCCTGCCATGCCCAGAAAAGATCGGAGCTGCTTCCTTGTTTGTGGCACAGGACATGACTCGATGGCCTGAATCTTGCTGACCCGTGTCCGTATCACCCCGCGTCCAATGATGTGGCCCAGGTACTCCGTCTCTGCAGCGGCAAAGACGCACTTCGATGGATTGATAGTCAGCCCCGCAGAGTAGAGGCGATCCAAGACAGTGTGCAGATGTTCCATGTGCTCCTCCCAGGTGGAGCTGTAAATGACAATGTCATCCAGATATGCTGCAGCAAAACCAGATAAATCACAAAGTACCTGATCCATAAGCCTCTGGAAAGTCGCTGGAGCACCATGCAGCCCAAATGGCATGACCGTGAACTGGAAAAGACCCAATGGTGTCCTCAAGGCTGTCAGCTCCCTGGACCGCTCAGTCAGTGGAACCTGCCAGTAACCCTTGGAAAGATCTAATGTGGTTAAGTATTTGGCTTTTCCAAGCCGTTCAAGCAGTTCATCGATTCTTGGTGTTGGATAAGAATCAAACAGAGAAATTGAGTTCAGGTACCTAAAATCAATACAAAACCTAAGACTGCCATCCTTCTTTGGCACAAGGACCACTGGGTTGCACCACTCGCTTTTCGAAATCTCAATGATCCCCAGGGACAGCATCAGATCGACCTCGTTTTTCAGTGACGCCAGCAGGCGTTCCGGAATCCTGTAACTCAGCCGTCTCACAGAAGCACCTTCTCTAACCACAATGTCATGCTCAACAATATCTGTTCTCCCAGGATTCTCCTGAAATAATTCTGACCTACAGATTGTCCTCACCTGAAGCTGTTTGTCTTCTGAGAGGTGGCTGAGGTCATGGCTCACCGTAGCCCCCCCTGGAGATATGTATTGCTCCTCCACTTCCTCTTCCTCTCGCACATCCCTGATGAGCATCACTCTTGCTTCTTGTTCAGGTCGCGGCACCCACTCTTTCAAGAGATTTATATGTAGTACTCTACTGGAGCGTGGCTTCCCAGGGGTCGATACCTCGTATGTTGTGGGCCCGAGTTGCTTCTTGATCTCAAATGGTCCCTGCCACTTTGCCAACAGCTTGCTGTTATCACTTGGGAGGAGAACTAGGACCTTTTGTCCTGGGTTGAAGGATCTTTGCCGAGCTGACCGATCATACCAGGACTTCTGCTGTTGCTGGGCCACTGCCATGTGAGATTGGGTAAGCTGACTCATTTTCTCCAATCGATCTCTCATCTGAACAACATAGGATACAATGTTAACAGAACCCTCCCTCGCCTTGTTTCCCTCCCAAATCTCCCTCAACAGTGAGAGAGGTCCTCGTACTTCATGTCTATACAAAAGTTCAAATGTAGAGAAACCAGTGGAGGCTTGGGGTACTTCCCTATAAGCAAAGAGGAGGTATGGCAGCCACTGGTCCCAGTCTGTGCCACTGTTGTTGACAAACTTCCATAGCATCTGCTTCAGGGTTTGGTTGAAACGCTCAGTCAATCCATCAGTTTGGGGATGATATGGTGTGGTCCTCAGGCTCCAAATACCCAGCAAGTGATACACCTGTTTCAGCAGAGTGGACATGAAGTTAGTTCCCTGATCAGTTAATATTTCATGAGGGAAACCTACTCTTGAAAAGAACTGAACCAAACAGAAAGCAACTGATTTTGCTTTTATGGATTTGAATGGAAACACCTCTGGGTACTTTGTGGCGTAATCTGTTATGACCAGCATGTACCGGTTTCCCCCCTTGCTCCTCTCAACAGGACCAACAATGTCCATCCCAAGGCGCTCAAATGGGGTGCCAATGATCGGTAAAGGCTGGAGGGGAGCTCTGGAGGGGGTTCTAGCAGATGTTATTTGGCACTGAGGACAACTTCTGCAGAATTGAGTGACCTCTCTTCGCAGGCCAGGCCAGTGAAAATACCGTTGGATGCGAGCTATGGTTTTATGCTTACCCAGGTGGCCAGCCCAGGGAATAGAGTGCCCCAAAGAGAGAATGTTGTATCTAACTGCTTGGGGAACCACTAGCTGCAACACCGACCCCTGCTGACGGTAGAGAATGCCATTTTGCAGAACATACTCGTCTTCATTGAAGTCCAGCTCAGCCCCTGGCTCTTTTTCCTTCGCCGTCTGAAAAAGAGAATCTAGGGATAGATCAGCTTTCTGCATTTCCATGATATTGGCTGGCATTTGAAACTGTAAGGCTAAATCTGGCTCAGTGCTGGATGGTGGGTTCACAACTGTGTGTTGGAACTTTTCCTGCCTCCTCTGTCTGCGAGTTTTCCGAGGTCTCCC
This sequence comes from Chionodraco myersi, assembly GCA_009756435.1. Taxonomy (NCBI): domain Eukaryota; kingdom Metazoa; phylum Chordata; class Actinopteri; order Perciformes; family Channichthyidae; genus Chionodraco; species Chionodraco myersi. The sequence goes on from RQJG01049805.1 coordinate 7,821, forward strand.
GGATGTTGTGTCAAGCTCCTGATTGAAATAAGGTAAAGCACTAAGAGTCTCAGAGTGCTCATTTGGTGATTTTGCCTGTGCTCTAGTAACTACAACATTACATTTTTGGCTTTGCTTCCCTTCCAACAAATCAAAAAGCACTGGAAGATCTCGCCCCAGCACCGCTGGATAAGGCAAGTTATCAATAACCCCAATGTTCAAGAGGTAAGTTTGACCCTCTACTTTTATGTACATGTCAGCTGTTGAATAGATTTTCTCATCTCCATGCACACAACAGATTGGGATTGTGTCTCTTGTGCTAATAATGTTGGGTGGTACAAACTTCCGGTGTACAAGAGTCTGACTACTCCCAGAATCCAGCAAGGCCTTGATAATCTGTCCATTAACTTCTATGAGTGTCATCTTAATAGACTGGTCATCCTTACGCACATGCTCAATATGAGGGCGAGGCACAAAGCACATTTGTGTCATTTTGGCTGCATTTTGGGGGCAAGAGGTTTAAATGGGCCGCTAGCTGACTTCTTTTCCCACATGGGAGCCTTACCCACACCGGAGGGTGCCTCCTGATCGTACTATCGAGCTGGTTTGTGTCGATCCTTTGAACTCCATGAGTTATAGCTCCATTGTTGTGCCTCCTGATCGTACTATCGAGCTGGTTTGTGTCGATCCTTTGAACTCCATGAGTTATAGCTCCATTGTTGTCCTTTATTACGGGCAGCAACAAAGACATCAGCCAGTCCAGCAGCCTCCATCGCCGATCCTGGGTCACGCTCTCGGATCCAGACTTGAAGCTCAGGGACAACATTCTCAAATATTGCTCTAGTATGATTATTTCACCAATTTCATGTATGGATTTACCTTTTGGTTGGATCCATTTCCCATAAAGTTCCTTGAGTCTTACATACAACTCCTTGGGGCTCTCGTCAGGTTTAAACTCCAAAGAACGAAATCTTTGCCTGTAGGTCTCAGGGTTGATGTCATACTTAGAAAGAATAGCAGATTTTACTTGGTCATAGTCAAGGGAATCATCAATGTCCATATGCACATAAGCACCTCTAGCTTTGCCAGTAAGCAATGGTAACAAGTGAAAAACCCAATCTGCTTTCTGACCTCCTACAATGAAAAACCAAGGAACCTATATAGTGGCTTGGCCAAACCAAGTTGAACCCAAGGGATAATTAATAGTCACATCATACACAAAGGACACTGACAAAACCCAAATCCCCCTTTTGACATGGAAGCAGGTGGTTTGTCCCAATCTGTCCCAATTGGCTCCTTGCAGTATTTATGAGCCCTCAGCGCTCGGCCACGCCCTTTGCTGAACCAGGAAGTAATCTCCCCCAATGGACATGGTAACTCAAGAGACAAAGAATGTAATTAATACAAACAAATACTTGTGTATTAGCTGTGCTAAAATGTTTGAAGTAATGTCAGATTACAATCAAATAAAGAGTTTACCATCTAGAGCAAATGTGTGGTGTTAATTGGCATGTTTTATTGTAGCTGCACGAAAGCAAAACTACTGAAGATGAGGATGCAGTGTAGTTGGTTTACCCTGTGTGGCTGTGGCCAACACACACACACACACACACACACACACACACACACCACACACACACACACACACACACACACACACACACACTAAGACTGAATATCATGTTCTATTTGCAATTAAAGATGGATAATTGTGTGTATTGGGTTATTGAGAAGAGACTAGAGAGTGTTGGAACATTTTTTGGGAGGAGAGGGCCTTTTATCAGTTATTAAAGTTGAAAAGTAATGATTAAAATACATCCATTCCGGGCTTTGAACCAGCTGCGCGGAGGACATCGCCGCATTCGGGCCGCTGGCTCTACCCACTGGGCTATCTATTCCTTGAAATATTGAACTGTTTTTATATGACTGATGACTGTCTTTTTGTTCACAACTTCTCCACATTTCGAAGTGTTTCCCGAGCCAGAACGACCTATCTTTCTTCCTGGCTTGCTCTATAATGATACTATAATTCAAATGCAATACCAACAACAACTCAACAGCAACAACGCAAACTACGACAACAACCCACACATTGCGCATTGTTTAGAGCGGTCATAAAGTGTTGAAGCACTCAAATTCGAAACTGTTTCAACTTGTCACCTGTCAGAATCGAGACGAGGCAGTGCATTGCATCGCGTGAATGGACCGCGAACCAGTCAAGTGATTCATTCAGGAAATGAAGCAGTTGCTGGTTCGGACATCACATGTCACGTGATTTGAAGCAGTTGCTGCTTCTGACGTCATATATCACGTGATTTGAAGCAAGCTTCGAAGCACTGCTTCTATGAAATAGGAAGTCCAGGGTTGAAGCTCCGTTCGAAGCTTCAGTGTCAAACTGCCATCACTAAACATCACTACAAGTCTGGGCATGTTGAGAGCTGTACATACACGAAAGGGGAGTTAGTCGGTTCTGTAAGAGCCAGCATGCGGGACCGGCTTTACAAGGTTTCGGTGAGTAATATGAGTGGAATGTGTAACGTTAATGTCAGCTAGCTAACATTAGCTAACAAGGTACGCTAATGTGTTTTGTTTTAGCAACTAGTTTTCTCCTTAAGAACTTCGTGGATGTACTTGGATAACAGGAGGAACAAGATGGCAGCCTGAGCTGAGAGCTCCGCACAACCTCAGTGATTAATTTGAGTTTTTTTACCTCCACTCTATTATTGACTATAGTTAAGAGTTGACATCTAAGGAAAGACTCCTGCTACAAAAAGAAAGAAAAAGAAGGAAGGATGCCAAGAAAACAACCACGAGGCAACCAAGGCCTACCAGAACCGGAGGATGAGTCTCAAGAGGATGATAGAAATCCTTTGTTTGCTGAGATAATGTCCGAGTTAAAATCTCAACGTTCTGAGATAATTACTCGTCTCGATGGAATTGATAATCGTTTGGAGATTGTGACTAGTCAAGTCTCAACAATAAAAGAAGCACTAGCTACAACAAACCAGGCCCTTGAGAATCAACTTCAGTGTATGGACGAAGCTGAACAAAGAATTTCGACATTAGAAGACACCTTACAAACTACAGCACGGGACCTTCACAGAGCCGAAAAGTTGATAAAGACGCTGGAATCTAAGACGGATGATCTCGAAAATAGAGGGAGACGTAAAAACCTTGTTTTACAAGGGCTCCCAGAGAAGTCAGAAGGCAGCCAATTACTACTTCAATATATTCAACAAAAACTATCTTCCTGGCTCAAACTCTCCCTCGATCAGAATCTAGAGTTGGAGCGGGTTCACCGCTCTCTACGACCATATCCCGAACCAGGGAAGCCGCCAAGACCAATTATGATCCGCTTTCTACGAGTCAGAGATAAAGAAATGATACTGCAGTCTGCGAAGAAAATGTCAATCCACGAGGGCAGAGCCATATAATAGAAGAGTTACGACAACGGAAGTCCAAAAACGGTTATCGTCACGTGGTTCATGTAGACGAGGATCGTTCCCCGGAAGTTCATGGCGGGCAATGTGAATGCATTGATAACAGGAGATAGAACTACGATTTTTTGGTAATTATTAGTGAATAAAGGTTTTGATTTGCAATATTTATACAACAAATCGATATGTGTATGTATTTACATCAATATGTTTTAAAAAATAAAATAGAATTTGCTAATATTAAGTGATAATATTAGGATTAGTGTGAACAACTAGTTTACATGTTAGGCTAACAGTGCCTTGGTTAAAGAGCCTGTTGCTGTTTATTTATAGCTTTGAATTCTTTCAAACCAATATTATCTTCTTAAACTTGTATGGTAGTCAGGAGCATCACTTTCTAATGTTTATTGATACATTTAGAGGGAGGGGATCTAAAGTAATGCTTTAAAATTCAGATTGGATTCATTTCTACCATTTTCTTAAATTCATGGTAGTTTCAGTAATCCCATGGTAATTGAGGACACAAGTTATCTAAATGACTAATGTCATCTTTATGGCTTTCAGAAAGGACAGGTGACCGACAGGTGGCTATCAAAGGACTAGCAGCAGCAGCATGATGATGATAAATGTGTTGTTTTAGGAACATCCATTGCAAATACATGGAATTCAATAAACATTGAATAGCATGCATGCAGTTTGTCTGTGCCTTTTCCTCCATGTTGTCCTGGTTTGCTGTGCTGCCTCCTAGTCGCCACCATGGTTTGCTGTGCTGCCTGGGGATGCTCAAATCGCTCAGAGAAAGGAGTACGAATGTACGGCTTCCCCACTGACACAGAGCGGAGGAAAAAATGACTGGCTCAAAACAGCAGGAGCAATTTCACGACCAACAGCAAAAAAATATGTGATGTAATTATATACAAACACTGCATTTGCACTTTTTCACAAAACGAAAACCACACCATTGGGAAAGCTTAATGTTTTGTTTAATACAAAAAAACAGGGAAAGGCTTGAAAAACACAGAGTTGAGACTCAGGGTGCAGGGTGAGGGTCTCAGTGCAGGTATTCAGGCTCCATTGAATCCCCCTCTGGTTCTTGTGCTGAAAGAGGGAGTAACAGACAGGAGAAAGGGTTATACACACCTATATAGCACACCTATTGGATGGGAAATTGCCTTGGGGAGATAAGGTGTGGTCTTTGTTCCCAACTGAAGTTATGGAACTTTATTATTTGTGAGTTTAACAAAGTATGACAAATGGCATCAGTAACAGATGTGATATGAATTTCTATAAAGTTGTCTCACATTCTTGGTCATATTTTATATACAGTATGTAATGAGTATAACATGTCCAGTAAGTATAAAGTGTTTCCTAATACTGTGTATTCAACCACTATGGAATATGTATGTGGGCAGACAAAACTGAGTTGTTCTGTGTGTGAAGTAACCTCAAGTCACTCCGCAGGCACATTTTGATGCAGACCAGTTTGTCAAGACAAAAAAGGGCAAGACTAGGCTGAGAGCAGAGGCTATACCCACCATCTTCGTGCATCGCCCTGTGGTCAAAAAGAGAAGGGCCCCTGCACCACGATTCACCCTGGGACCTGTATCTACAAAGCCCATAGCTCATGATCACAGCTATAGTGTGAAAGGTGACACAGGTATAATAAGTATGAACTCTTAGTAACAAAAGTAATATTTCTTATTTTTAAGTGGTATAATATTTAAAATGTTCGAAAATGTACAGTGCCATGTCTTCTACTTACATTAGTCTCAAAGATTGAGGGAAGAAGGGATGAGGAGACTGAGAGAAAGGAAAGTGAGGGTGAAGAAAGAGAGGACATGGCTAGTGAGGAGAGACAGGGAGGGCGGACACCACCCACTCAGCAGCCAGTCAGCATACGAGGGAACCAGCAGCCAGTCAAACAGATCTATTAAAAACAATTAAAGAGCCAAGAAGGAATCACCAAAAAAGCAAAGGCTGCACTAAGAAAAATCAGGAAGGAAAATGCAGCTCTCAAGACAACAATGAAAATTAGGGACAAGAAATATAAGAAAACGTTTTCAAAAGACCAACTTAAGGCATTAGGCAGACTCACCACAAAGGGGATGAAATGGAGCAATGAGACAATTAAGAAGGCTTTAAAAATTCGCTTTGGGTGCGGACCAACGGGTTACAAAACTCTGCAGGAATTGAAGATTCCCCTTCCAGGAATAAGGACACTGCAAAGAAGGATGCAATGTGTTAAGTTTGAGCCTAGTGTGTTGACAGAGGTCTTTGATTTCCTAAAATTGAAGGCAGATAGATTGACAGACCTTGAAAGGGAGTGTGTGTTGACCTTGGATGAAATGGCAATCACACCAAGTGTGGAGTTAGACATGATTACAGGCAAACTGTACGGTGATGTGACTTTACCAGGTCACACAGGGGTGGCAACACATGCTTGTGTGTTTATGTTGGCTGGAAACACAACACGGGGGAAGCAAGTAGTGGCATATCATTACACTGGCAATTCTACCAATGGAGCAGAGTACAGGCCAATCATTATTGATATAATACAGAGGGCAGCATCCATAGGGCTACATGTGCTTGATGTCACCACCGACATGGGTAGCCCTAACCGAGCCATGTGGAAATCCTTTGGGGTGGACTAAAATAAAACATCGGTGCCACATCCAGCAACACCAGACAGGCAGCTTTATTTCATGCCCGATGTCCCACATCTGGTAAAAATGGAGTAAGAGAGGGACTTGAAAAACCTTGGTGGCTCTCTACTCAGGAGCCACCAAGGAGCTCAGGAGCTCAGGAGCTGGATGAGCAGGAACCTCCTAAAACTCAACGGCAGCAAAACCGAAGCCCTGCTGGTTGGCACCAAAACCACCCTCTCCAAAACCTCATCCTCCCCTGCCTCCAACCTCATCATTGATGGCTACTCCATCCCCTTCTCTGGCCAAGTCAAGAGCCTTGGTTTCATCCTGGACAGCTCCCTCTCATTTTCACCTCACATAAATAACATCACCCGGACTGCCTTCTTCCACATACGCAACATCTCCAGACTCCGCCCATCCCTTTCTCAATCGAACACTGAAGTCCTGGTCAATGCATTTGTCACGTCCCACATCGACTACTGTAACGCCATCCTCTCAGGCATACCCACCAAGCTCATCAATAAACTACAAATCATACAGAACTCCGCAGCCTGGATCATCACCGGCACCAAGGCCTCCGAACACATCACCCCCATCCTCATCCAACTCCACTGGCTCCCTGTTCAATCCCGTATCAACTTCAAAAACCTACTGCTCACTTACAAAGCCCTACATAACCTGCCCCCCCCTATCTGGCTGACCTTCTTCAGGAGTACACCCCCTCTCGCTCCCTCCGCTCCTCCTCTGCTGGTCTGCTGACCGTCCCCCCCCCACGCCTCGTCACCATGGGTGCTCGGGCTTTTAGCTGCACTGCTCCCAGACTCTGGAACTCCCTCCCCCCGCACATCCGACAGTCAGACACAATCACCTTATTCAAATCCCAATTAAAAACCCACCTGTTAAAATCTGCTTACTCACTGTAGTGCTCCCCATTATATGTTTCATTTGTGTCCACTTGACTGTCTCCTCCATGATTTCCTGTTTGTGTTTTTATCTTGTTCTGTTGCCTCTTAGCTTTTATTTTATTTATTTTTTATTTAGTTATTTTTTTTATTTTTATTTTTTTTAATTGTACGGTGTCCTTGGGTGTCATGAAAGGCGCCTACAAATAAAATGTATTATTATTTTATTATTACTCATGTTGTTACAGTTGTATTGGTTACAGCTCTCAAGTTTTTTTTGTTGCCATTTCCACATCTTTAGAAAATATGAAATAAAAAATTGAAGTGAAATCAACCTCTTCTCTGGAGAACAAACGTTGATTTCTCTGTCTTGTGAGTTTGCAGTCTTGCAGTTTTGCTCCTCCACCTGTAACATCACTGCCCCTCCACCTGCCAGTAGGTTACTAACAAGATTACTTATATAATACAGTGATATAATTAGGGCTGTCAGTCGATTAAAATATTTAATCGCAATTAATTGCATGATTGTCCATAGTTAATTGCGATTAATCGCAAATTAATCGCACATTTTTGATCTGTTCTAAATGTACCTTAGAGGAATATTTTTCAAGTTTTTAATACTCTTATCAACATATGAGTGGACAAATATGCTTTATGCTAATGTTTATTATCATTTGCACAATGACAAATATTCTCATGAATATTAAACACAACAACCTCTGAACATTACAAATATTCGCCTCAATTCAACCTGGAACCTCTCCTCGTGTGTGTGTGTGTGTGTGGTGTGTGTGTGTTGTGTGTTGTGTGTGTGTGTGATGTGTGTGTGTGTGTGTGTGTGTGTGGTGTGTGTGTTTTGTGTGTGTGTGTGTGGTGTGGTGTGTGTGGTGTGTGTGTGTGTGTGTGTCGTGTGTGCTGTGTGTGTGTGTGTGTGTGATGTGTGTGTGTTGTGTGGTGTGTGTGTGTGTGTGTAGTGTGTGTGTGCGTGCACACGTTCTACTCCACGCATATATTGAGCGAGGGCAAGGGCCCCCCGTCGCTATATTACGTACAGGGTACCCCTTGCCCGTCAGGCTTCTACGGGCAGGGCGTCCCATAGACCTTCATTGCGGACAGCGGACCCCTTGACCGTCAGGCTTCTACGGGCAGGGCGTCCCATAGACCTTCAAAATGCCTATTTTAAGGTTCATTTGGCCATTAAAATGCGTTTTGATGTCATTTTATGCGAGTAATGAGTTTTTATTACTGATTATTTGTGCAGTACATGTACATGATGTTTAGTTTGCTAGTTATGATGAAGATTACTTCATGAATGTGTACACATTCATGGTTGCTAAGGTGGTTGCTATGGACGCTGCAACAGCTCCCAGACCACGTGATCAACAACAATGGCCGCACTTCGTGTTATTCTCGGTGGAAAATGCCTATTTTAAGGTTAATTTGGCCATTAAAATGCGTTTTGATGTCATTTTATGCGAGTAATGAGTTTTTATTTCTGATTATTTGTGCAGTACATGTACATGATGTTTAGTTTGCTAGTTATGACGAAGATTACTTCATGAATGTGTACACATGGTTGCTCACGTTTTTTAGGTGGAAATGTGTTTTTTCACAGCAGAGTCACCCTCTGTACTTGGACTTATTTGGAGAATCTAAAGGCAAGAACATCCCAAATATTAATTTAGGTCTTTATTGTAGACCTTTAGTGTTGCCGTCTGTGAGGAAAATACATGTGGCTCAGAGCCTCGTATTTTTAAAATCTTTTTTTCCTTCTAATTTGTTATTCTTTTCAAAATAACACACTGTTATTTACTCACCAATAACACACAATTATCCTTGCCTTTATTTATTGGTTCAATTCCATAATCTCGGTCTTTTTTGGCGTTCGTCAGGAACTGAATTTCAAAATAAAAATAACCGGAAACAGACGTAGGCCTATAGGGCAGGGGTTCCCAACCCCCGGTCCGCAGACCGGTACCGGGCCGCGGAGGTGTTATTGCCGGGCCGCGAAATAGCTGTGAGTTTATCGTAATATTTGCAGAATTATAAATATATAAAAATATTTTATCATAATATTTTTCAAAAAGTGTTTAATTTTCGCACCTATACAGTCATATTATTTCATCCAGTAGTAGCCTAGTTAATCTTTCACCAGCAAAGAGTTGAAAATGGCTTTTATGATGTTCCGAGAGATTCGGCGGCTCAGATACGGTCTCAGCCTCTTGTGCGCACGAGAAAGTTACCGGTGTGCCAAGTAGGAAGAGGAGCGCACAGGACAGGAGACAACCGTTTGATTGCAGACTGTTATGTTTATGTGGAGAAATGCAGTGCATACATTATTTGAGATATATTTCGGACTTCATTTTAAGGACATGTCGGCCAGGGGTGAAGAGCTATTTGTTTAAGCACCGGATTGGCAAAACAGGAGAGTAAACATAGGCGGCGCGTGAGGATCAGGTTTGGGAAGGCTAAATAACTTCTTTTACCTGACGCTGCCTGCCTCCGGCGTGTATAGAAAAGAGATCAACTCAGTGTGCGGAGTTTAAATCTCTCAAGTCATATTTCAGGATAAAGGAAATACAGTTTAAACTGCCGTATGCAGAGAAGACGCCGACGTGTCGCACTTATCATTCATATTACATCATCAATCAGATCATCGATCATATAATATCATAATATATCATATATTTCCTTATCTGAGTCAGCTTCTCGAGCCGTGCAACACTCACAGTGTCACAGACTGTATGCAGAAGTATTATTTTAAGCAACACATTATGTTGACGAAACACTCGAGTCAAATGTAATTAAAGTCAGATCAGGCAGTGATATCATAAAACTATAGGCTTTCAAACACTCGGTAGGCCTAGTTATTTTTTAACCAGTTGTTCTGTATTCACCTTGCAGGTGCAACTCTGTGGTGTATATCCTGGATTATATGTTTAAGTCATGGATGTTTAAAGCTCATATTTGTCTAATATTAGTTTACTTTTCATTAATGAAGTATGACGCTGCGCTGTCAGTACACTTGTCCCTGTTTGTGATTGGTCAAATGTAGCTAACCCCGCCCCTTTCACATGAACGCGCTCTCAGCTGGTGAGAGAAACCCTGGCTTGATTTACCGAGTTGATAACCAGCGTCGGAGGACCGCTTAGCGAGATCTCGTTTGTTAGTTTGTTGTTAGTTAGTTTGTTTGTTACTCAAACATATATAGGGTATGTTGAACTGGCTTCGTAGTACAGGGCACAGGTGGCTAGCAGCGCTAATGTCAAAGACACAGACATTATATTTGTATTTTAACAGGATGCAGTGACACAAATATTTGGGAAGGCTTAGCCTTCCCTAGCCTACAGCACCCGCCGCCCCTGAGAGTAAACCAGTCTGCCTTGATCTATGAATTCATGTCCGGGACTCTCACGGTATCTGCTGCCCGCAGCTGTTTTATAGAAGGAAAGCCTCCTTCACTTCATGAAATGGCTGCAGCATCAGGAGGCAGCGAATATAGACAGCGTATACTCCGCCTGAAGTACAGCACCAGCACGCCGAGAGCTGTGCCTTTTTACGCACCGCCTTCACTACCTTCATCAGAACAGCGAGTGACTGCAGGCTGCAACGTGTTAACCACACACACCTCTATACACATCTCTACACACATCGAACTACCCGATTACTCCCCCTTTTATTAGTTTTATGAAGGGTGTGTGTGTGTGTGTGTGTGTGTTGTGTGTGTGTGGTGGTGTGTGTGTGTGTGTGTGTGTGTGTGTGTGTGTGTGGTGTGTGGTGTGTGTGTCGTGGGTTGTGTGTGTGTGTGGTGTGGTGTGTGTGGTGGTGTGGTGTGTGTGTGTGTGTGTGTGTGTCCGACACCGGCATTTGTTTTCAAATGACCATGAACAGTAATTTACACACATCTGGCTAACTCCATGTAACCTATATGCGGGTGCGTGTTCCCATAAGAAATTAGTTTAATCTTAATCTCGATGTAGTGCTAAATGCTGTCGGAGTGCACCGGAACGAACGACACTATCATAATATCTTCTGAAAACAAATGCCAGTGTCACACAGACACACACACAACCAGACACACCACACACACACACACACACACCCACACACGACACAGTCACACACACACACACGCAACACACACAGCACACACACACACACCACCAACACACACACACAGGCGACCGGACATCTCCTTCATAATGCGCCTTCTCCTCGTTTTCCCAGCATTCACTGGATTATCCGTAAATCATACAAACAACACCAAAACGTTGATTTATCTGTTTTCCCGTTTTGGTTTAAAAACTGAATAACGTCGGTTTTTTGGTTTTCAGTTTTTCCGAAAAAACAACACCGGTTCTTTTTTAAAAGTTGTTAATATGTTTTGGATGCATATTATTCTAGTATTTGTTCAGGCTGTTACATACAATGAGCCTCTGTGGCTACCTGCTGCTGCTGAGTAAATATTAAAATCAGTTAAAATTGACAACCGGTCCGCAATTTTTTTGTATGTATATGCCGGTCCTTGGTACAATAAAGGTTGGGAACACCTGCTATAGGGGACATTTCGAGCATCATTGCGATTGTCAACATTTTTCAGTTTAGGATGGCCGAAGACACTACACTACCCATAATCCCCAGCTATCGTTTAGGACTACAGTCCCCGTGATTACTCTTCAAGGTCTGGGATTGGATGTTGGAGTGGCAGTGCACCAAGGTTACGCCGAGCGTCAAACAGCTGTTTGAAATGGAACGAAACCACGCCAGACTATCCAAAACTGGAATCGAACGCCCCCCCAGAACTACACATGCTGGCTATTGTGTTTCGCAAAATGTTCTATGGGACGTCTCTACTGAACGTTTTCGTTTTTCCCACAATTAGAAGTTGCCATTATTAAACACATTGGTGTTATCAAATGTATAACATATAATTAATAAATGGGTGAAAATCACTTGTGTCCATAATGCGCAGCATTATATTAATGCCGTATACCCACATGACAGCTCATTGCTACTTTGTAATTCTACTCCACTACAATTCAGAGGTTAACCTGGTATTTTTACTCCACTACACTTATTTGAGTTACTTTGCAGATTCTGATTAATGATGTGAAATATAAACGACCCTTAAATCAGACTTTAGTTACACCTGAGTAAAATTCAGGGAAGGTGATTTTCAAGTGCCAACAATCAGAAGAGATATTTGATAGTTGGTGTTGAGAAGACTAAACATGTATCTGCAATTGACATTAATGGAAACGAGTAATAAAGTATATTAATTACTCGTTATTCTCTATTAATAGTTAATTAAAGACTATATATTATGGCTATTTTGCACATCCCTTTCAAGATTTCAAGATTTTAAAGGTTTATTGACATATCATATACACAACTACGGTGTAGTTATGCAATGAATAAAAAACTTGGGTCACAGGTTCCTCAACAGTACATTACAAAACATCTATCAATACGTGTACCTCCACCATTAAACTGTCATATTCTGCACATTTCTTATTCTATCTACATACATAAGAGTATAATCCATATGTATAATATCAGTTAAAATAAGTGCTTCAACATAGTTAACATTGCAGGAAAGCAATATATTAGACGTTAAGTACTTTTGTCAAGGCTTAATATTTATCTGTAGATAGAATCCTGCGAAAGGTTTTTTTCTATTTAAAAGAAGACCTTATCTGTTATTTAATGTTTAAATAAAGGTTAATTCGTTTTTTCTGTTTGGCACCTCCTCTATTGCATATGCGTTGTACAGTCCTGCACTAAACTGTTTTATTGTAGAGATCACTTACAGTATCTTCTTGATTTTTTATATTTTATATTTCTATCACAGATGAAAGTATGTACTCTTAATATTTTTTTAATCAAATATAACACATAAAAACAATAATTCAATAACGTGCTTTAACCACTAGGCGGTGCACACAAGGTACACACAGCCATAATAACTTTGTATTATTAGTGTAGTACAACATCTGAAGATGTGTAATTTTATTCATGCTTTCACATAATTTTACAGCATATTGCTATACTATTTCAGACTCAGTATTTACATTCTTACATTCAAAATTCAATCCAATTCAAATCAGTAATATCTTTAAAAACTACAAGTCCTTTTATATCAGCTGTGCACCGTTATGGTGTAAATATAACCTATCTATTAATTATATCAAATGTAAAAGTCAGCCGAATTAGTGTTGATACTGCAAGGAGACGTATTGTGTGAAGAGAAATTGAAGATGTTTTGTAATTGTTGATAAATGTATCAGTATTCAGTTTCGGCGGCATTTCTTCAGTTTTTCCAAAGGTCTTCTCATCAGGGCTCTATAAATAAATAACTATGGCAGAACTGTAATATTTAATGCAGCCGAACCGTGTATTACAATGCCGTTATGTGATGACTTTCAAAGAGAAAAGCAAGAGCACTCGGAATTAAGTATTATTTTTATTCTTTTAAAATGTTTTCCGGATTTCATATAATATAAACACCAAATCCCAGCATGCATTGCGGCTAAAACATCCAATCAGCGTAGCTGAGGATCTTGGGTAATCGCTCGAAATGCCTACGTCTGTTTCCGGTTATTTTTATTTTGAGATTCAGTTCCTGACGAACACCAAAAAAGACCGAGATTATGGAATTAAACCAATAAATTAAAGCAAGGATAATTGTGTGTTATTGGTGAGTAAAATAACAGTGTGTTATTTTGAAAAGAATAAGAAATTAGAAGGAAAAAAAGATTTTAAAAATACGAGGCTCTGAGCCCCATGCATTTTCCTCACAGACGGCAACACTAAAGGTCTAAAATAAAGACCTAAATGAATATTTGGGATGTTCTTGCCTTTAGATTCTCCCAATAAGTCCAAGTACAGAGAGTGACTTTGCTGTGAAAAAACACATTTCCACCAAAAAAACGTTAGCAACCATCTGTACACATTCATGAAGTAATCTTCGTCATAACTAGCAAACTAAACATCATGTACATGTACTTGCTTTAAGGGACTCCGTAGTAGCTTACTCTCTCACTTTCCAGAACGCGCTCAAAACAAGGTGTGTGTGTGTGTGTGTGTGTTGTGTGTGTGGTGCTTGTGTTGTGTGTGTGTTGTGTGTGTGTGTGTGTGTGTGTGTTGTTGTTGTGTGTGTGTGTTGTGTGTGTTTTTGTGTGGTGTGGGTGTGTTGTGTTTGTGTTGGGTTAGGGATTTTTCGGATCGAATTGCTTTCAGGCCTGATTACCGATTTTACCGATGATTAGTAATCAAGGAGACCGATAACCGATATTTGGAACCGATATACATTTTCAGTAAAATCAGAAAATCTTGGTGTCAAAATGTAGAATAACACAAACTCCAACACAACTTCTTTGAAATGCATTTAAGCATAGCCTATATTATGTTTAATGAACTTTTAAAACATCTTACAACTGGTTTCCTCTCTGTGCCCTTTTCTTTAGTGCAGTCATCTGCAATGAGTTAGAGAGACAAGAAGTGGGGCTGCAGGCTGACATGCTTAACTAACAATAATGCTTAATTTATTATATCTGTCTATCTAGCATAAAATCCCAATAAGCTGCTAGCAATTGCAAAACACTAGTGCTAGCTAATGTTTTGCAAACTATTAAAAGTGAAGCTATTACAGTAGACCTAACGTTAGTCTAGTAGCCTCACTTCTAATATTTTGCTAAACATTTGCTAGATACATGCAGGGGCGGACTGGCCATTGGGAATACCGGGAGTTTCCCCGGTGGGCCGGTGCTGTGTGTGGGCCGGAGGGCCAAAAAAAAAAAATCCTACCGGCCCACATTTGTAAGTGTTCTTGCCCAGCCCAGACCAGTGGGGTGTGGCCAGGATTGGGTTGTAACGGAATACATGTAACGGTGTTACGTAATCAGAATACAAAAATCAAGTAACTGTATTCAGCTCGTGTTACATTTGAAAAACGAGTAATCTGATTACAGTTACTTTCGTAAACCTGAAGTGAATACATTTTGGATTACTTATTGGAATTATTTGTGGAAAGATTTCCTCACAACATGTAATATTCATTACTAAAGGTACAGCCTTGTCTGGTGCCTTGCTCAAGGGCACCACGGCAGGGCTGGAGGTGAACTGTGCCCTCTCCAAGTAGAAGTCCACACTCCAAATAGGTCTGGTCGGGGACTTGAACCGGCGACCCTACGGCTCACAGTCCAAGCCCCTACTGACTGCCATAGATTTAGTCCCTAACTTTGCTCTCAAAATGGACCAGATTGATGCTTTTAACTTCGACATTTAAAAAAATATCTTCCCGGGGGAGCGTGCCCCCGGACCCCCCTAGAGAAGGTGAGGTCCACCACCTGCCCACACCCCCTGTTAAATTGTCTCACCCACATTGAGGATGCTTCGTACGTCGCCCATGTTTTATTCCGTGTGTCAAGTCAGGCAAATTGGGTCCAAATGTTATTGCATCAATGATCTGTTAACATTAAAATCACTAAATATTTGCCGTAACTATTTTGCTCTAGGCAACTCATGGGCTCAATGTGATTACTATATGAATAATTGTCCAAAATAACATAAAATGCATAGGGATTTTTGTTAAGTAACATACTTTCGTCGCCGGCCGGCCGATACATGCCGCGCATTAAGTGGGCCTGTCTGTCAATTAATCCCCGGGCCACTTTTCCCCCCCAGTCGCCCCTGGATACATGTTGGCTAGCTAATGAGCTTCACATATCAACCTGAAAAACTGCGAGGCTCCACTCGCAGCCCCTCCCCCCCTCCGCACCACAGTTACGGAGCGTCCACACTACAGCTTCAAAAATAGCTTGGAGCTGGGCGTGTCTGGAGCTTGGGGATTTTATTCAAGCAACACGGCCAACAACCAATCACATGAATCTTCCGCCCCCGACATACAAAGCAAAAAACCCCGGGGATTGTATGGGAGCAATATATATATAAACTCCCCAAACAGGCGAAAACCTACCAGTTTCACCCACTGTCTCTGCCACCTCCCTCCATGCCTGGTTCCTCCGGTTTGTATCCCGGTAGGTGAAGAGGGTCTGGTCAAACAAAACCGGGTGATTTGCTACGGCGATAGTTAGTTTCTCCTCCGACTTTTTTTGAAATATAGAAATGAACGGCGGGATATCTCTTCCAGCTTAGACGCGGTTTGATTGGCTACGGCTTCAGCTGTCAGATTTTGGGAAACGGGATTTGATTGGCTGGCGCTGGCTACTCCGGCGTCTCCGGCGTCAGAAGTTGAACATTGTTCAACTTCTGTCGCCGGAGACGCCTGAGACGGACCGCTCTGCTACCCACAATTCAGTTCGGCGAAAAAGCGAGGCTACGTGACGTCACCCCATTGAAAGTGAATGGGCATATTGGAGCTTTCGACGCTGTCGACGCTGTAGTGTAGATGGGCCGTTACTCCGCTGCGAGACGCTGCACGTAACCCCAACTCTGACTGACTTCCCTGTGTAACTGGGAAACTAATTGAATTGGATCATAAGATCGTGGTGTTTTTGCAACTTCAGCATAGGGGATAGGGATGTTTATTGAACTTCGGTTTAACACATGTATGGCTCTGCCGCTCAGCGCTGCTGCTTGCTTCAGTCTGTGTCTGCGTTTTTTCGCACCTGCCTGTAATCTGAGAAGGTCCCGCCTCTCTGGCTGGCTCCCGCCCGAAAATCTTCAGTAATAGCCTATCAGATAGCGCTGTGGGCGGGACATTGCTCGTGTACACAGAGTGGTGACTGCAGCCAGAGAAACGGCTGTATGGAAGCAAACAAGTCTTTCACACACACATACGGGTTTTGGGCCGAGGGCGACACCGTACTTCCGGTATGCGCCATTTCACGCGAGGTGCAAGCAGAATATCATAGTCTATTGCCTTAATCAATATCTAGTCAACTCTAAAATACCACATATATGCAATATGCAATGCAATATATATGCATGATAATATTATTTTGACAAGTGGGGTATTCACCTGGTGTTTCCAGAAGATAGACGTAGCTGCTGCCAAAATCGACCGAAGGCCACTTTCGAGGGTCGTTTTTCCATACATCTGCAGGCAGGCTGTAAGGGCAATCCGACAACCCACACAGCTCTAGTTTACGCTGGTAACGACCTAGAGCACACCCCTCAAGTCCAGAGATGTAATCCGAAGACATGCAGCGATTTCTTCGGTTGTTAATTCAGAAAAAAAACCTAGTGCGCTCTGCCTGGCTACGTTAGCTAGCTGTTTACATTAGCACCTCCAGGATATTAGCACCTCCAGGAAAATGGCGGATTTATATATATATCTATGGCACGCGTTGCATTGGGGGTAGCTCGTGACGTCACTGTGTGTGAAAGAATTTGAATTGTATTAGACACCGAATTTATAGCATTGAAAATAATTACTTTGAAAATCATGTATCTGAATGTTTTTGCTCCGAATTTACCTATGTGAAATAAAAATGTAAAAATTCAAGTGAAAAAAAATTAGAATGTTCAAATTCAGATCCCAAAAATTCAAGTGAAAAAAATTCGACGTCAAAAAATTCGGTGTATAAAATTCGATGTACAAAATTGCGATGCAGCATCATCCGAGCTACTCAGACAGGAAAACCAATCGAGCCCTAATGCAATCAAACCGACTTCTGGCCTATCAGAGCACGGCTTTGTCAGTCATGTGATCACAACGGCGGAGAACAGCAGGGCTCGCCGCTCGGGTAAATAGTCAGTTTGTGCTCTTTATTTTACAAGCAGTGAGGGCTCGACAGCATTTGTATATTACATTAGCTAGCTAAATGAGTGAAGTAGCCTTGTGCCTTGCTGTTAGCAATAAAAAGACTTCGTGGTCTCTGTGTATGCTGTGGATAACATTAGTGTGTTCACAAGAACAAGGTACACTCCTGTGTTTTGTTTTAGTTGCTCTTCAGATTGAAGCGGCCAGTTTTATATCGACTATACTGTATGTGTGATCTCCTTTTACATCTCGTTGTGTCATTTGAGTTTATTTGCTGTGTGTAGATTCAAGGATTTTGGTTATCTTGTCAATTTGTTTGGTTATCTAGGCACAGCTGTGTGTGACTCCCTCGGGTACACTGGTATGTGTTTTCCTAATGTAGAGAGCATTGCTTAATTAATAAACTACACACTGAGTCTACTCTAGATCCTGACCAAATCCTTTTTTATTGTTGATCAAATGTTTTTCAAAAATGTATTCATACACATTTAGAAAAATACAATATACAATCACAACCAGTACAACACAAATTACAAAAAATACAGAAAAAACAAACAATAACAACAATGAGACAAGAGGACAAAACTATGGAAAAATAAACCCTCCCACCCCCAGATCCGGACCATCCTTGTATTATTGCTCATGCAATCTATTATAGCATGCTAACAAATGGTACTTACTTTATTTTTACAGATCTGCATGGGAGACGATGGCGCGATGCAGAGCGCTGTCTGTGATTGTGCACGGATGTACAAATGCAGCCACACTGCAGCATTGGCAATATGTGCCATGTGGCAGATCAGCTCCACAGATGTTGAGTGCCAGTGGAGGAAGCCTGGCACTTAAAAAGTAGTCCAGCCGGTGTCTCAACTTTACCAACAGTGAGAGGAGACATACAACCCACTGGCCAGAGACATCGCCACTGAGGATGTAGACTGGTTCAGGTCTGCACTGAGAGGCGCACAGTGTGGCATGGCATGGCTTTTGTCCCCTGATGTCCCTCATGAAGAGGGTGCTTCGGGGGTACAACTTGGACGGAGTCGTGGCTGTCAACTGGGGGGTTATAAACGAGGCCGAAGGGGTGAAGGCTTTTGTGGAGGCCTATCAAGTGACAGTGTTCGAGTCTGGTCTCTTTGTGAGTGAGTCAGGTGTTTTGGGAGCATCACCCGATGGACTTGTGCAGCCATCTGCCCTGCTGGAGGTGAAGTGCCAGAGGAACATGACCATCGCGGAGGCAGTCCAGTTACCATCCTTCTGT
>RQJG01049808.1:358-21340 GCA_009756435.1 Chionodraco myersi
CCCCCCTTTGGAGAAAAAAAAAGTCGGGCCCCCCCAACACAAATAGTCAGGCTCAGTGGCTGCGCCAGAGATTTATTTTGGGGGTGCTGTGGGGTAGCTTGACGTTTCATAGAGGGTGCTCCAAACATTTAGGGTTTCCCATTAATGCACCGGGCGCTACAGAGGAATGTTCTACTGCAACACTCCCCACACGCACACACAGTACACCCGCGACTGTTACAATGAAGGCTCGATAATCAGCTCACGGCATATACTGTAGGTGTAAGCAGGGGTCAAGTGCTATTTCTATAGGTGGTGTGTGGACCTCACATAGGGGGGTCCGGGGGCAAGCTCCCCTGGGAAGATTTTTAAATATTGAAGTTAAAAGCATCAATCTGGTGCACTTTGAGAGCAAAATGACGAGATCTATGGATACATCTCTCAACACCCATTTGAAACAGAACTGTAAACAGATTCACTTTTTCTTTATGGATATTTTACAAATCACTCCCCTTTTAAACTTTATTCTTTTTTTAATGTCATATAGTGTTTCATCCCTGTTTTTAATTTATTCTCTTATTTTTTTATAACTATAATGATCATATAAACGTGTGCCTCGGAAATAATTGTTTACATTAATGGTGACCAAAACGTTTGAGACCCACTGAGATAACACTGAGAGAGTCCTTTAGCTCGCTGAGTCTCTCGGTCTGACAGGAGAGGACTCTCCTCCACTTTGTTGTTGAAAAAGCGTAGCTAACAACAACGATCTCCGGTACCGGTGCTCTCTCTCTCGCTCGCGCACGCACACAAAATGGCTCGTTCCACACACACACACAGAGCCGAGCTTTAATGAAACACAGAGACCCAGACGTAATAGTACTGTATCATATTATTTTCGAATCAATAATCTTTGAAAATATGATTTTTTTTCTCCTGGTCTCTCGCCGTCTCGCTGTCTCCCTGTCACTTTGAGAACCACTGGGTTAAGGGATGCTGGCACATAAAAAGCTTTCTCAATTGTCCATAATTCTGTCTCCATTTACTGTTACTGAAAGAACACTTCTGTGCAAAAAGCCTTTAAGCTACATTTCATGCATATTTTGTGAAATTCGATCGAAGCCAAAACAAAACTGAGCCTGAAACCAACAGTGAGAGTTTTAGCTCCTGCAGAGCAGATGCTTCAAACACATACACAGGCGGGTAAACTATGCAAGTTTAATAGCTGCAAAAGCACACAAATGTTAGTAGAAAAGCACACAGGAACAGAAGCAACCATGCGTTAACACAGAAGAGCAAACAAAAATACTGCCTTTCATGGAAATACAGGCATAAAGTCATCCAACTGTTATATTTGTGTAACCATGCTTCATCACAACAACAACAAAAATGTTATTTAAGAATATAATACAAGCTAAATGCAGAAATGGCTGTCTTTGTGAGAACCCCTACAACATTTCCCATGCATTTCATTGTTCTGATTCTGGAGGGCAGACGGCTGTTATCTGGAACGGCCTGCAGTACTTCCAATTTTATCATTTCGACCCAGTTACAGTGGAGCAGCTGCTTCAGAGGGACACACAAAATGCTCATCAGCAGCAAAGTGATAAGGAAACAGGAGAAGACATTAAGGATAAGCGGCTCCTAAAAACACCCCTGTGTGCAGGCTTGTCGAAAACTAAAAGGCTGGATTGAACCGATAGGGAATGCGCTTGGTTCTGTAATTTCTTTAAACGCATTCAGTGTAAATGTATGGGAGATAAATATTGTATTTAAAAATATCGAACACCCTTGTGTGTTGTTGTTCGTATTGTTTTCTATTGTGTAATCAAGCACAGTTGGTAGGTTATTATGTCTTTAAGTTTTCTCTGTTCACCCTCTGTCTGAAACCAGAGCCCAGTCTGCTCTGATTGGTTAGCTGGCCGGCTCTGTTGTGATTGGTCGACCGCTTAAAGATGTCCCGCCCCTTAGCCGATCACGTACAATGTGATCGAGCGCTAGCCAATAGAAGTGTCACACAGTGATGTCACTATGTTACAGATGTAAACAAAGGAGTCCATTGAAGGCGTTTCAGGCAGAAGGGGAGTGTGTTGGAGAGAAACGTTGGGATTTTAGCCTTTGGAGACCATTTACATGCACACACACCTAGGGAAAGCACAACAAAGCATGAAAGGGCCTCTTTAAGAAACAATAAAACATTTCCGACTTGATACTCGTATGAAATAGCTGCAATGAACTGCAGTGTTTAGTTGGACGATTTGTCCCGATGTTAAGGCACTGACTTGTTTTGTTTTCTCAGACTTTGATGGAAGTTCTCCTTTAGCAAGTTTTGTGTGTATATGTGTGTTTATGGAAGCATTCATTAGCGGTGCTGATTAAATCTCCTAGCCATTAATGCTACCCTTCCCCTTCTAAGCGGGTATTAATCAGCCTGACACCATTTAGTATCTGCAGGTACAATGCAACACAACACACAATCTGTGCTCCTATCTGTCTGGTGATCGCACTCTGTATCTGCCCGGCTTCCAGTCTGGAACTCATATGCCAATATAACAAAACATTGCACTAAAGTTTTTATCATGTAGTGAATATTTGATGTCTAGTGTTGATGTGTAGTGTTGGTTATTACGTTATACAAGGAGCTACAAAATCTGCAGTTCTTGTAAATCAATCTTTCCAGCAGTAAAACATTGCACGGCCTCCTTGCTACAGTATCAGAGCTGTTAATGCCTTTAATGTATCTCTGACAGCGGTGCAGCTGTCAGTTTAGACCAGAACAACTACAGTGTTGTGATTTTCCTAGTACAGGTGCAATGGTATTTGTCTTCCTAACAAAAGCTTGATGTCGGGAATTGTAGAAGCATGTGGATTACTTCTTATGGAGTTTTGCTTGACGTTTTCTACATTTTCAAAGAAAATAGGGCCAGGATTGTGGACAGGTGTATTTCACAGCATTCATTGGAGTTTGTTTTAGCCTCAGGTTTAACTCAAGTTCTAATAATTTGATTATCTTCTAATTAAAGCTACTTTTAATGATTGCGCCTTTCAGGTACGGTAAATACTGTTATAAGGTTATACATATTGTATAGCACCTGTCCCTCGTGCATGAATAATCCATCCATCCATTCATTAACAACCCAAGTCCCAAACTTCTCTTTCCCTGCCACATCAACAAGCTCTGACTGGGCGATTCCAAGTTATTCCGAGTTATAATTCCTCCAACTGATCCTGGGTCTGCCCCTCGATCTCTTACCAGCAAACCTCAGTGGCTCCTTTCTATGCTAAGGAGAAAAGGCTGAACTCAAAGTCCCTTCTGAACTCCTCACCTTATCTCTAACATTGATGCCAGCCACCCAACTGAGAAAAACCCATTTCGACCTCTTGTAATCCCAATCCAGTTCTTTCGGTCATCCCACATCCTTCATGGCCATAGGTGAGAGTAGGAACAAAGTTGGAACTCTCTCACTTATGGCATGAACAATAAATGCATATGTAATATCATTTTAACCATGATCCATGATGCCAGACATACAGGACATTTGAAATGCATTTTCATAATGTTAGGTGTTAGAGACACACTTCACAAACCATGTTTTCAGTCCAGCTCAAGTCTCATTACATGTTTGACGCTTTTATCCAAAGCGACTTACATACTCAATACTGTGGGCAATCCCCACAGGAGCAATTTGGGGTGAAGTGTCTCAGGGACACAACGACATGCTGACTGCAGTGGGGTTTGAACCTGTGACCCCATGATCCTAACACCAAGGCTCTATCCACTGCGCAATTCGCCTCCCTTGAGGGAAGCAACGCTCCACCAGGCTATTCTATAATTGGCACCCTCATCCAAGCATACTTTTATATTACCTGTAAGATAGACTGAGGTCTGTTGAGCGTTCATTTGAAAGTATTTCGCCTACTGAAGGGACAACGTGCAGAGAGAAGTAGACGTCAACTTACAG
Organism: Chionodraco myersi; assembly: GCA_009756435.1. Lineage (NCBI taxonomy): Eukaryota > Metazoa > Chordata > Actinopteri > Perciformes > Channichthyidae > Chionodraco > Chionodraco myersi. Next base: position 4,300 of record RQJG01049808.1, read on the forward strand.
ATACAAGACGACACAACCCAAACATATCTTATTCAGGGAAGGTCTGCTCTCACATCAGAAACATGTATTCAGCTAAGAGGGTTCACCATGGCAACAGGAGACTTATGAGCATAGAAAAACGATTTCCCTCAAACTGGTAATTGAAGCAGGAGGATGATCATCACACTCTTCACCCTGCCCATAGAGTTATAAATGTCTGTGCTTCTTTTTTTTAAGTTGGCAAATATGACTTTGAACAAGCTTATCCTCACTTCTGGGAAATGATCTTGAACCCAGTGGCGAGCCGTCAGGGCCCTCTAGGCCCTCTGTGAGGGCCTAAGATATTCTACAAAAATAATATTTAAAAACATTAGAAATATATATATTTTTTAAATATTTTTTTGTTGTTATATTTTTCATTAGTTTTACCAAAATAACTTGATTTAATTGTATTTAAAATAACATTTCCAAAGAAATAAATCCTTCAAATCTGCCTATTCAGTTTCTGTTGGAATGTGAAGGGTTAAATGAAAGAAGCTCGTCTCTGCGAGTTACTGTGAAGAGAGGAGCTGATTGGTGGTCCTGCTGTAAATTCACAGAGGGCCAGCTATAGTAACTCAACGAGAGAGTAATGTCAAATGACAGTACAATTGACCAATCATATCTTCCCTCTAAATGGGTGGGTGTTATTATCGCGGACTTTATGACAAGTTCCGCCCGCTGTGAAACTTTTCTTGTTTCCATAGCAACAACAACTTCCTGTCAACAGCATTAACTCACCTTCAAAATAAAAGCATGCCAAATTACACTTAAGACATACAACTGCAACGAAAGTAACAAACACAATGCAATATCCTTTTCAATTTCAAAGAACACAAATAGGGTTATTTACAGGTGTTGTTTTGTGTGGTAGAGGGTCGCTTTCATTGATGCGTTTTGCACCCCGAGCCGTTGTTTTGATATTCCGCTGAAGTATACGCTGTGCCCGCATGGTTTTTCATACCACTGCTACGCTGACGACACCCAACTAATTCTGTCCTTTCCCAGCTCAGAGACCCAGGTGGTCGCACGCATCTCTTCTTGTTTAGCTGACATCTCTCAGTGGATGTCCGCTCATCATCTCAAGCTCAACCTTGACAAAACTGAAGTGCTTTTCCTTCCGGGAAAAGATTGTCCCACTCTTGACCAACCATCAACATCGGCACCTCTGTTGTCTCCGACGACTTTTTTAACCACAAGTCGTCCACAACCACAAGAACGGAGAGATAAGCACAACCAACATTCTTATGCCACCAAATTGTTAAATCACATGTTGTGAAACGGTCAGAAATGTCAAATTACCCGTCAATCGTAAAGTAGCCTTTTCCTTAATGAAACCTTGCTTTATCGTCTGATTTCCTCTGAATTGGAACATAGTTCAAAATCAACTTCAGGCTTTATTGGGAAAGACTTATGTTTGAGACCATTAACTCATTAGGGAAATGCTTACTTAGCTAATAAATCAAGTAAGAAGTAGGGTCATTTTCTCAAACACTTCTCGAGAATCCATCGTATTTTTGCAAGCAGTGGAGTTGCCCCCTGCTGGCCATTAGAAATAATGCAGGTTTAAGACACTTCGCATCTGCTTCACTTCTCAAACCTAGGGTGTTTTTCAATGTCGAGGACGCTTCCTTAGTAGGACATGTCTTCCGAGTCACTTCCTTCAGAAGCGAGCCAAGAATCCTTCCTAGCCTCGGAAAACGAAGGATGGTGGAACAGGCTAACAGGTGTGCAGGTGTGCGTCATATGCGAGGCCCCGCCTTAAATGCTGCGTGATTTCCGCCAAAGATTTGGAAATTGTTCCGTGCGCAAAGCATTGTGGGGATTTTAAGACAGTGGAGGATACACATGTGCAGCCTCGAAATGTCTCGCTACGAAGGACGCCGGCCTCGGTAGAATTCCAAGGAGCCTGGACATTGGAACAGTCCTTCAGCGGGACTCGATGACGTAGCATCCTTGAAATAGTGGCTCTGGAGCATCCTTCCTTGACATTGAGAAACACCCCTGAATGTTGCCTCTTGGTAGAGACCACCCCCTTCTGGTGGATATATGTAAGACATCTTCTGCGCCATTTATCAAAAGCTTCTTGTCAATTAAGCCAGTAATGAGCCCTGTATCCATGAAAATATGATTTTCATGTTGAAGGAAATACAGTCATTACAGACACTAGACATACTAGACATTACGTTTATGTTTTTTCACTAAATGTTATACCCTCTTATATTTATATTACTGCAAAATGGTTATTTCATTGCATTGAGATTTTAGTAGCTGTGGCAATCTAAAAACTCAAGCTGTAAGAAAAATACAGTAAAAAAGGCCGCTTTAAACTAGTGGGTTCAATAGACTCCTCTAATAATGCAAGTAAAGACATCTACAGTAAGTGACTGATATACACATGTACAATAACTTATTTATTTACTTGTTTACATTTGTGTACTGTCTTGACCGTTTTGTTCTTGTATTTGTATTTGTATGGTAATGTTGTATTGTTCTGTAAGCGTACTGTTCTATGTAGCATAGGTCAGTGCTTCTCAAAGTGTGGTCCGCGGACCACTTGTGGCCCGTGAGCGCCCCCTAGTGGTCCGTGAGTATATTGGTACAATTTCACATTTGAAATAAATTAATTAATTTGAGTTTTCCGCACTCTCACGGGAATATCTCCGCAATGGAGCGAGCTTAAGTTTAAGTGTTGATTGCATGATATAGCCCAGATAAACACCTTCATCACACATATTGTTTGTACCATTTTCAGGCGATTTGTAAAAAACGATGTGTCTTTGGATATTTGTGGAGTTAGGTGGTCCGCGAGTGTTTTTTTATTGGTTAAGTGGTCCTTGGTATGAAAAAGTTTGAGAAGCAATGGCATAGGTCACATTTGTTGTCACTTTATATAGTATATATTCAAAGTTTTTAGCTTGTATTGTCAAATGATATTTGTACTGTCTGTTATGTGTGATTGCACCATTGGGAATGCTTGGACTGTTGCCGTAGTGACAATAAAGGAATCTATCTATCTGTTCTATCTATCTAGTGTTAATGCCATATTCACAACTGCAGGAAATGATCATTTTGACAAGGGTGTTTTGGGCTAGCACCAGGCTACTGAGAGTCCGGACTGTGTTCAAACCTTGAGCGATGTGATTGGTGCCAGCTTCCTGTCAGACGTGAGAGATGGGGTTTGTGATGCAGCCCTCTGTCTCTGTAGGCCGCTGCTCTCACTTAACTTTAACTACACTGGCCACAAAGGAAAATGAACTCCTCTCTGCTCTCCTGTCGCCCTGCTCTATTCTTTTATCTTTCCCTGCAGAGTTTCAGAGAGGTGGCCATTTCACCTTCACTCTCTGGCACAATAAATCTCAGCGTCCTCAGAGGCGCTTTGTTGACTCTGAGTGTGTTTGTTTTCTCCCCAGATGAGGTGACAATGGAGGAGGTTGGTCAGGATGCTCAGCTGAGGGCAGGAGAACTCATCATCATCGTTGTGGTGCTCATCATGTGGGCAGGTAATATTCCTCTTCAGCGACACACATTCATCACCGCAGCCCTTTAAGGACTCCACTGTCTCTGGGGCAAATAAGCTCTCTGATTGAGGTTATAAGACTACGGCCCAATCCCAAACCACTCCCTCCACCCTACCCCTCCGTGACGGAGTGAACTCCATCTGTAGCCACACTCGCAGCTCAACGAGGCTCCCTCCTGTCAGATGGAGTAAACACAGCAGCAAGCTTTGGGACGGCCTCCCGTCTCTCCGGCAGAAACAGGAAGTGCCGTAACTGTTTGTAACAACGGTTTAAAATCAGCATCTCTTTGACAACAAGTTTAAATGAATAACTCAAATAAAACTCCAAACATCTTTCATTGTGTCACATGTTGATGTAGAAGAGACATGAAGAAGAGGGGACACATGTTGATGTAGAAGAGACATGAAGAAGAGGGGACACATGTTGATGTAGAAGAGACATGAAGAAGAGGAGACACATGTTGATGTAGAAAGACATGAACAAGTGGGACACATGTTGATGTGGAAGAGACATGGAGAAGAGGGGACACATGTTGATGTAGAAGAGACATGAAGAAGAGGGGACACATGTTGATGTGGAAGAGACATGAAGAAGAGGGGACACATGTTGATTCAGAAAAGACATGAAGAAGAGGGACACATGTTGAAGGTAGAAGAGACATGAGAAGAGGGGACACATGTTGATGTAGAAGAGACATGAGAGAGAGGGGACACGATGTTGATCGTTAGAAGAGACATGGAGAAGAGGGGACACATGTTGATGTAGAAGAGACATGAAGAAGAGGGGACACATGTTGATGTAGAAGAGACATGGAGAAGAGGACAGCATGTGCCTTTAAACACCGTGGATTTCAAACTCAATGCGATGAAGCGAGATGAAATGAGATCAATGTGTACCAAAGCAGAAGAAGACGAGCAGGTGGGGACGCTCTGAATAAATCTCTGTGGACATCTTGGACAGAAAACACACGATATCAAGGTCATTCTTCTCAATGTTCCCAGATAAAGATATCCTTTCGTTATCCGAATATATGATGTAAAATATAGCATCTATAGGTTTTATCACCCTTAATGACACGTTACATTTTAAATAAACAGTAAATGTAATAATAGATATATTCAATAACTCACAGAGACTTCTCGTGAGTGTTTCTTGGAGATTTGACCCGTATTACTGCAGCTGGCTTCACAACACACGACCTAAACCAGAACATTGGCAGTATGTTTGATTACCATGTTACAGCCTGGCTCTTTCTCTTATAATTAGAGATGTCCCGATCCGATCACGTGATCGGGGATCGGAGCCGATCACGTGATTTTCAAAAAATCGGGGATCGGGTTTTTTTATTTTTTTTTTATAAAATATATTTTTTTTTATTTAATGTTACAAAACAAAAATGACCATGTTCACGTCTTAAAGTCATCCTGAGGCCTTAGTTTTGGTTTAAAATGACACAACATCATGTATGTGTTGCTTCCTTTGGGCTTGTTTTCAGACCTGGCAACAGAGTGGGCGCAGTGTCTAATAGTAGCAGTAAGCTAACGAGAGGTTATTGATGCAGGTTTGAAAATACATCGAAAGGCAATATAGAAAACCCATCACGTTTTTTTTTCTAGAACTACAAAAGACTTCCTAAGGAGGAAACCCACTTCCCTTTGACCCCGCAGGTGCATATGATTTACTGAAATCTGTGCACATGCAGTCCGTCTTCAAACCATTTTATCTCGCCTTTAGAAATTGTAAATTGAATGTCGTACAGTAACGACTTCTGAGTCTGAGCAGGAAATCAGTTTTGAGTTGTCGCCGTAACGCAGCGGTGAACTGAAGACCTCATCGCTGTCTGTTATATCAGAAGTCTGAAGTGAGCCCACTTTCACGTCCTGCGTCACCTCGCTTCATTCCCTTCTGTCTGAACGGCAAAGAAGGAATTTAACGCCTGCAGATTTGTAATAACGTCTCATTTGGTGATGGCTTTTCCCCAGAAATTAAACGTCCTTTCTGAATCACTACTCATTTAACACGGACGTCTTTTAAAGTCAGATGTTCCGCTGGCTGCAAAGTGATAAGGAAGCAGTTTAATCCTCTTATGTAGGTCGCATGGCTCAACTCTGCAGCCTTTAGTTCATGAGTTACTTAATGCTGCCCAGTCACTGCTTTCATAGCTCGCCCTGCACTCTGCCAGTGTGTCTGTACCCCCTGAAGACCCTCTAAAAAGATGCCTTATGACTTAAAGGTCCCGTGTCACGGCCTTTTCTACGGATTATAATTCCATTGTTTGAGGTCGACTAGAATAGATTTATATTGATCAATGTTCAAACTCACATTGGTTTCTCACAGCATCTCCGTAGATTTTTGGCAACAGGTATGCAAGCTAAGGATGTTGCTATATTTAAAATTGCAGCACTTTGTATATTATTGTATATTATGCTTCAGCAGTGGTAGACAAAGTACTCAGTAAAAGTAGTAATACCGCAGTGTAGAAATACTCTGTTAGAAGTAAAAGTCATGCATTAAAAGATGTATACTAGTGTAAGTACAAAACCAAATGTGCTTAAAGTACCAAAAGTACTGCTTGGTAGCTTCATAGCAACTAAAGTAATCAACTATCTTGTAAATCAGGGGTGCCCAACCTGTTTTGAACCGAGAGCTACTTCTAAAGTTGCCAGTCTGCCGAGATCTACCAAGTAGAGAGGCGTAGCCATTACTGACAGCCTACTGCCAGGTACATACACACTTCTACTTGTATAAAACTGACCTTTGTACGATTAATACTTCATAAAATACTGCAGATCCTTTATCTTACCTCTTTCTAATCTACACATACAAGTATTTAACTGAAGTTACACAACAGTGTTGTTGATACAGAGTAGGAGTTTATGCACACGTCACTACAGTGGGTAATGTTTTCAAGACACATTGAACAGTGCTGCCACATATGACACAGGGACAAAATAAAAGACTCTGAACCCTTTCTTTGCCATTATATAAAAATAGTGTTGCTACAAAAGTATAAATGAGGCTTACTAATAAGACAACTCAGATCTGAAGCTACTCAGGAATCTGCTGCCAACGTGCAATAAAAGAGATAACATTAATAATTAATTTTAGTAGAGTATACAAATAAATACCTTTTAAAATAGGATGCAAGCAACACTAGCTTCTTAACCTGAATTGATAATAGACTATAATCAATTTAAACAGAACAGATCTTAATGTTTGCATTCTTATACCATTTTGTACAATAATTATAATGAATAAGTTCAAACAAACTAAAACTCACAGCTGATTAATAACGGTATCCAACTTGAGTTTTTATTATATCAAAAACCTGTTGAAATGCTACTGTTATTTTTACTGTCCCCCAAAAGCGCGTCGGCAGCCTCCAGGAAAGCTTCTTTCACAACTTCGCCGTCTTTGAAAGACGTCATGTGTTTCGCACGAACGTGACTGACTCGATAAGATGCTCTGGAGCAGCCTTGCTCTTGTTGTTGGTTCTGGTGAAAATGGACTGCTGTGCATTTAGCCGTCCTTTCAGGCTCCTCCCCTTTAGCTGTCCTCTCAGGCCCCTCCCCTTTTGGAGCGTAGGGCAGAATCAGGAGGGAATTCCGTCTCGTAGCGTTTGTGCACTGTTTTGAAATGCCGCTCCTAAATTACCCTTCTTCGATAAAGCCACGCTCGCATTGCAGATGAGACAGATGGACTTTGAATTGGAATAGATACAGAAATAATCATCCTCCCACTCGGAGTGAAAATGATATATTTTGGGCTTTTTTGCTTCTGGCATTGCGTCTTGTGTGTGTGCGGACTGTCACTCCTGTTGCCACGGACAACATCAGCGAAATAGTGCCCACTGCCCACCAGCCACGACCCGACACATGGGGTCACGCCGGCCAATCACAAAGCTTTGATGCGTTCAAGTGCATTATTCTGGCACTGGAAGATTATGTTACAGGACATTAACGATAAAACAGAATATTGTTGTTCTATTTTTAGACACATCTCGTGATCGACTGGGAATCTCCCCGCGATCGATCGACTGGTTGGGCTCCCCTGCTGTATAGTATGTGTATTCACTCTCTGTCCTAAACGGTTTGTTGGACGTTCGGGACGAATCCCGATGGGCCGGTACTGAAGTGGGCCGGTCGAACGATGTGGGCCGGCCGGTAACCGGCAGGGCTCGACATTAAATGGCCCGCTGGCCCGGAAGCACTATTTAGACACCCCGGGCCAGCATAACGTACTTTCCACTTGCCGCTCGGGCCACTAAAAATATTGCTTTAAAAAAATTGTCCTGTGGTATTGGTATCTTGACTAGCAATTTAGTTAAATAGTTTCGTTTATCAACGCGACAACATAGCGTTCCGTGAGTCGGTTGTCGTTGTTGTTGGGGGGAAAGCAAACAGCTGTTTGCTGCGGAGCGCAGCGGGAGCAGGCTCCGGTGAGCGCGCTGCTTCACTACAGGCTATCGTGCCACCTAACCATTCGCCAACATGTTTTTAATACCAGCCGTAACCGGCCAAGCGCCGGGCAAAAAACAATCTTCAAATAAAAGAAAGTCACCGGAGGAGTTAAAGGAGAGGGAGAGGAGAAGAAGAGGGAGAGAACGTTTCAGCTTGATCGATGGAGTTGGCTTCTTGTGGTGCAGTGACGCGTGCTAAAACCCTTTATAATCTATCGATTAGATTTATGATTCGAAAATTATAAAAGTAGGATAGACATGTGGAGATTATCCGGCTGAACAAAACGTGCATTTATCAAACGGGTTTGTTTTCCACAGACCTTATTTCCAGCTATTTTCCAAAACCCTTGTCGAGGGAACCAGCAGCTTACTTCCTGGTTTCAGGACGCGTCACTGCACCTCTCAATATGATGCCAGTATAAACAAGATCTTCTGTCGGCTCTGTACATCAATGCCGACCTATGCTGACAAGTAAGTGAAGAGTAGACAATATAAAGGTATTGGCGAAATGTCCCAGCAGTTTAGGATAATGAAGGTTCTAATCAAATCAAATACATATAGCCATTACATGTCTAACTCCTAATGACAGGAAGGCAGAAAGTGCATTATACAAATAATAATACTCATAATAATAGCAGATATTTTTTAACAATGACCACAATATCATTATTTTAATAAACCAAATATGAACAATTGAGGAAAATGAGGAAGAACTGATGATTAAAATGTTGTAGTACAAGTAGTAATGTAGTTAGTGCATAAATTACTATTGCAACAAATGTGTTAATTTTCTTCATTATTAGTCGATTTTTTTTTTGTGGACGAATGCTCCGGGCCCGGTAGACATTATTTACCCTTAATGTCTACCGCTTGTGAATTGTCTACCGCCGGCGGTACCGCGGTGGGCCGGCGGTACCGAAGTGGGCCGGTCGAGAGTCCCGGGCTGATTTGTAGTCCCAGTCCGCCCCTGGTGTTGACTCTGCAGACCGTTTACATGCAGAGAAACCTTCATAGCAACAAGGGGACGGGTGATAACTGGAAAAGCATGACATGGGACCTGCTGATATTAACAGCCCTTTGTGATTATGCATTTTCAAGCTGATCCAAAATAGCTTATGACGTTTTTAAGATGCATAATTGGGGCGCAGTGGTGTCAGCACAGCAGCGGAACATTATGAAAAACTCAAATTGCATGTTTAGTCCAAAAAAAGACCAACCCGCTGACACCACTGCGCCCTGATTCTAAAACTAGGACTCAACACAAACTGTTTTCTGGAAAATGCGTCGTCGTAAAGCTGAAAACAGGGCGGCTTTTCTTAGAAACTCTTATCAAATTGGCTTTTTTAGATATGCATGCTTCTCACAGGACAGCGTGCTCCACTTAAGTCATGACTTTACAGAGTGTGGCAGACTGCTGTGGTTTCAGCGGCACACACAGAGAGTAAAGTAGGGTACAGTGAATAACTGGTGACCTCATGCACCTGCAGCCTCGTGGTCAGGTGGTACTTGCTATGCCAACTCTGTGGTTAATGATAAACATACGTATAACTTCTTATTACCAACTCACCGGTTATAGTTTCAGCACTCATAGTAATGAAAGTGCATAATAACAGGGAGGCTGTGGACTAATGCGTTGGTGTTCAGAGCACAGGTTCAAACCCCACTGCAGTCAGCATGTCGTTGTGTCCCTGTATTGAGCATGCAAGTCGCTTTGGATAAAAGCGTCTAACATGTAATGTAATAACAAGCATTATAACACATTTTCAAGTATGTTATTACGGCTAAGGTCAAATATAGTAACACTTCCTATTTGCTGGTCACTCACTGACATGTTATACGTAATGATATTGATTTATCTCAATAAAAGGCAAACAATGATTACTTAAAGTAATTTAACACCAGCATGTAGTGCATTGTATCTTCAGGTAGGTGAAATTAATAATAATAATTAAATGAAACATGAGAATTATTATACAATACAAACTTAAGCAGTGTACACAAAATATATTACTGACTTATAAATTATATATAAACAAATAATCGACTTAATTACACATCCTTCTCCCAACAACAAAATTATTAACATGTATATTTTCTGTTTTTTCTGGAGGTATAATATTGCATTATAGAAAGATTATTAAGTGTTAAATCCGTTTGAATTATAATACATTATGATCCTTGCTAAAAGGAATACCAGTGAGTGGTCAGAAATTATTAAGTCTTTTGATACTTGACCTTCTAAATCTTTCCAAAGTGCTTTATGGTTGATGATGCATCACGTGATCTGAGCAGGTGCAGCTGCAGTAACACAGTCTGTCAGCAGAGGGCGCTGTTGCTCTACTTTTCAAAGAGGCTCTAAATATGATGATATTCTGCGGGTTTCGTCTGGATTGGATAAGGACAAATAGTACAATGTGTGTACACATTTACAATTAATTAAATAGTGTATGTATTTATTGGATTACTTGTTAATTTAACAACAACAATGGACATTATGTTCTCACCTGTATTCCCCAAACAGGAGTTGCATAGCTCGAGTTTTAAAAATAGATTATAAGCATGCAGGAAAATAATGCATTTTCTATAATACTCATTTTAAATGTCCATCTAGACAGCTTTTATAAAATGTTGGTTGATATAATATATATATTTGTTGTTGTGTTTTCTTCATAGCTCTGTCTTTTTTTCCCCTTCACATCGTAGAGTTTTTTTTTAAATCTCTTTAATGTATTTAAAATGTAAATATGGAGGTTCATTATTTACCTTGGCAACACATACTATGATTAAAGTTCTTAACTCAAAGGGCCACTCAATTACTTAAGCTTTCAGCCGTATATTAGTTTATTTTAAAGGTCACCTATCATCATTATTATTATTATATTATTATTATTATTATTATTATTATTATCTCAGATATATAAAATATAAAAAACATGTCTATGAAGTGTTTTGCTCAAAACACCAAACAGATCCCCCATTCTAGCCATGCCTCATATCCCTCTATTTCACTTCCTGTTCCAAAAGGGCTGATTTGGGTATAAAGCTTTAAAAAAAAAAGGAATTGATTAAAATAAATAGGAGGGGTCTGAGCTCGGCAGCTACTGTCTAAACTAAATGCTGCCGTGATGAAACGCCATATCATCGATTATCAAGGATCTGAAACAGTCTGGAGCTCAAAGGCTTTCTCTCTTGCCGGTTATACCACAAGGTGAGTTCCTTCTTACTTCCTGCTTCTTCACACACATGCTCTCCAGTACAGGTTAGCTCTGAGTGTTAGCGATGCTAATGTAAACACCGACCATATTACGTCCAAAACAGTCGGGCATCGTTTCTGATAGCAGCTTTCTGATTGGGCCGTGGGTCCACATTTCAAATATTACGTCATATCGGACGCAAATCTGGATCAGCTCCGTTGTTCCCCGTTTTTAGAGATTTGGGTACGGAGGAAAAGAGAGAGGGGTTTATTTCCTGACGCTGCGTGATTCCCCGACGCACCGGGGACACATGTTGATGTATACAAGACATCAAAATGTTTGCATCATAGGTCCCCTTTAAGTTAATATTTTGTCATGTCGGGGAACAAATCATTAGGAGTCTTGGCCAGGATTCGTAAAATATCCTGTGAACGCTTTCATCAGGGACTTTTCTCACGAGGCGTCAAACCCCAGGTTTAATTGTTTTTATTGATTTCCTATACGATCAGTTACAGTTGTAAGATACTATTTGATGTAAAGACATGAACACTGAGCAGAGCCTCAGGTCCTTTGTTGGATTGGATTGTTCATCATAGAACAGTCTTTGCACATCGTTGTTCATTTGGAAAGAATAATAGCGACGGCTCACGATGTGGATTGATCATTTTTGCACCTTTGTTCTGATTGTTTGAAGAGGATCTGTAAGCAACGCACGTTTACTTATAGCGAGGCAATTCAAAGTGCTTTACAGCAAAACACATCAAAAAAGTCATTAAACAGAACAGAACGGACACAACCTAAAAAACAATAATCATCATAATAATAATACATTAAATAAATAAATATTAAGAATATTAAAAATAAAAAGACCAATTTTAAAAGGGTTTTCGCAAATAAAATAAATAAAATAAATAAATAAAATAAATAAAATAAATAAAATAAATAAAATAAATAAAATAAATAAAATAAATAAAATAAATAAAATAAATAAAATAAATAAAATAAATAAAATAAATAAATAAAATAAATAAAATAAAATAAATAAAATAAATAGATTCAATATAAATAAAAACCTAGGAAACGTATTACATAAATAAATACATAAATAAAACAATACAAACAAATGATGGAGATGAATAGACCAATGTAAAAAGGCATGTCGCTTTTAAAATGATAATTAAAAAATAATTTAAAATCGTCCATATTGCAATTTTGATAACAATTTTTTTTTTAATATATGATTTATTTGTGACATTGTCGAACACAGAAAGCATACATACTGTAGACCCTCACACGTACAATGAAGGGAGCAAAAGAGACCACTCTACCAACAACAATACCAACAAACAAACAAATAGACCGTAACCACAAAACATAACATTGAGATAAAAAAATGGCAGCAATACACACTGTTTTTGCTGCTTACCGCTGCTCTCAGACCCACCACCACACACACACACACACACACACACACACACACACACACACACACCACACACACACACCACACACACACACACACACCACACACACACACCTCCACCCTCTGTGCCCCCTTCCTTATTCACAGCCAGCCAATCAGCAGGCTGCCTTTGCTCCTCTGTCACCAGCCAATATGCTGGAGGAAGGCTGATCTGAGAGCTTGGGAAACGATGAAACGCCAGCTCCGCTCTGCCGTACGGTAATGGGAACCAACAGTCGCTGTGCTCGGGGGCAATAAGATCAATTCAGGAGGCATCGGGAAACACGGCAGCTCCACCTTCTCTCCCTCTCCGCTGCTGCTGCTGCTGCGCTTCCTCCTTCATGTGGAGGGACGAGAGGCTGCTGCTGACTCCCCTCTCCTCCTCTTCCTCATCCATCCTCTCTGGAGCAGGTTGATCTTTTTTGTCCCCACTGCTTCCTGGATTCTCCCTCCTCCATGTATGATAACTTGTACCAGCATGGCTTTGAAGACTCTGAGGCGGTGAGTGGATCAGAGGGGCGTCTGACACGTGTTTAGAAATCAAATACATGCTTGTCTTTCCTGTTGTGTGGATGCCTCCATAACACCCACAGCTCGCCGAGACTCGAGTGGGCTGCACTCTTCTTCACGGGGGAGTTAGAGACACTATTGGGGGGAAGGGTGTGAGCATGAGTGTGTGTATGTGTCCACAATCAACCAAGTGTGCCGTTTTCTCGCAAGCCAGATGATAGTTGTCCTCGTTCTCCTCAGACTGAATGTGCATATGGAGGACTGCATAGTGTATGTGGGCATGGTGGGGGTTTGAGTCCATAAGAGGGTTTACTAACAAACCGCTACACACGTGATCATCCCTCACCGTCCATACGGGGCCGATTGAGAGAGGGATGCGTGCACTGGTGGAGAAATGCCTCGTTTCTCTGTCAATCAGTTGCTTCCAGAGAGGCCAACGTTATTAGTGACGGGCATTCCTGGGATACAGATGTGTCGGGGGGGGGACATGCTTACAAAGGCAATGCATGTAGGGTCTGCGGAGGGGAGGGGAGGAGGGGGGAACCCCGCTGAGGCTGTCAGACCTTTCTGTAACTCCAGCTGACGTCCTGCCTGATTAAAGGTGGAGGGCTTCGTCCCACACACCCTGAAGTACCCTCAGTGAGAGTGGAGCAGAAGATGTAGGCTAAGCGTTAGGGTGGAACATGTTATACTATCGTTACCGCCATACGACCGGCTGCTATTCTCAAGCGGCAGGAGGTGTAAGGAATGCGTCTTTTCTTTGGGAATAAAGATTCTCTCCCATTCAAAGCACATCTTCAGGGATGTAAGGCGTTTATTGTCATGTGTGCATAGCTACAGCGAATGCCTTAGGCCACCGGCTCCTCCAACAGCGCAACACAGAGAGAGATAATAATCCAATTGCAATATCAGCTCGATATGTTTCAGTACAAGCGTGTAGCTGTTGTTCGATGTTCACACACGGTCACGGTGTTGGCAGCACTCCAGGAGACGTCTTTGTCCGCTGCTTTAGGAAGTGAGCTAGCTTTGTTCAGGGAACTCTAAAGCCACGACCTGCTGAATCTGGTGTCGGCAGATTTCCTATAGATGGGTTTTGAACGGGTTCGGTCGAAAGGAAAACCATACACCGCTTGTAGCTTTGTTTTCCTGCTAGCAATCCCATTGGTTGTGGTAGTGTAACAGTAATCTGATTACTTCTTTAACTTAAAGGAATACAGTTGCCTTCCTCGTTGTATCCTGATTACATCATCCATTGCCCAAACATGTCATCTGTGTGAGAGTTGTGTGAGTCGGACGACGATATGTGCATCAAGTGCTCTGGTAGCTTATTTAAGGACATTTGTGTTCACTTGTTGATGGTGGACATACAGAGGAATGCTTTTAGCCTTTGAGCTGAGAGTTGTGGAGGAAGAGGAGGAGGAAGAGGAGGAGGAGGAAGAGGATGGAGATGGGAGAGCAGAGCGGCGTCTGCTCGGATAAACTGGAGTGTGGCACGATGGACTCAAGACTGGCCACTTGACACTCTTAGATAATAGCCTCACAATCAACTCGTGTGCGTGTGCGTGTGCGTGTGCGTGTGTGTGTGTTGTTGGTGTGTGTGTGTGTGTGTGTGTGTGATGTGTGTGTGTGTGTGTGTGTGTGTGTGGTGTGTGTGTGGTGTGTGTGTTGTGTTGTGTGTGTGTGTGTGTGTGTGTGTGTGGGAGAGACAGACAGACAGGCGGAGGTTGTCTGTGCACGTTGATAGTAATGTTGCCTCGTGCTTAGCATACTTCCTTAACTCTCCAGTACAATGAGCTGAACTACATCATCGTTGCCATTGGTTTCCTAAACCTCCAGGAGTGTAACGAGATCAGCAAAGTGATTTACTACTTGTTGTCCATTTGTACCAGGATCAGACTTATAGAAGTACATGAGAACCAAAATCAATCCTATCATAGATAAAGATACAGAAGCGTTAGGTTACTTTTGTAACCCCTGTCCTCAGAGTAGCAAGAGTGAGACTGCAGCAACGGTATATAAAAGCAGAGGTGGAAGAAGTACTCTTAAGTAATTAACTTAAGTGAGAATAGCAATACTGCAGTTTGTAAAATACTCGGTTACAAATAAATTTATTAATTCATTTAAAAAGTAAAAGTGCTTTTGGGGGTTTTCCCTTTCCTTTCCAGTGTGTTCTATAGGTTGTTGTGCATGTAAATAGTTTGCAAAGGCTAACATTGAGCCTGTGTTCCAGTTTTCAGAGCAGACTGGGCTCTGGTTTCAGACAGAGGGTGAAACGAGGTGCTGCAGTACAGGCAGTATGAGAAAAATAAAGAGTTTTTTGAACATTAAAGGGGAGCTATCATGCAAAATGCACTTCGTGATGTCTTTTACACATCAACATGTGTCCCCAGCGTCAGAAAATAAAACCCTCTCTCTTTCCCTCCGTACCCTAATCTTTTAAAAACGGGTGCACAACGAGCGGATACAGATTCCATCCGAACTGACAATCGGCAGCGGACCCACAGAAAGCTGCTATCGGAAACAATGCCTGACGTGTTTTGGACGTCTTTGTTCACATTAGCACGCCTCGCTAACACTCAGAGCTAACCTGTGCTGGAGAGCATGTGTGTGAAGAAGCAGGAAGTAAAAAGGAACTCACCTTGTGATAAACCCGCAAGAGAGAAAGCATTTGAGCTCCATACTGTTTCAGAAATAATCCTTGATGTGGTTTAGAACAGGATGGCGTTTTATCACAGCCGAATTTAACTTTCTCTCCGGTAGAATTCTGATCAGGCATTAACTCCGCCTCCTTTTTTTTTTTTTCAAGCTAAGGACCCAAAATCTGCGTTTCTCTAACAGGGCTTCAAAAGAGGGCTTTGAGCAGTACGAGGCACGGCTACAACGGGGGAACTGTTTGGTATTTTGAAAAAAAAACTTCACACAGATGTTTTGTATAGGTATGGCCCTACAATATATGTTTCCAATGTAGCATGACAGGTCCACTTTAAAGCATGGAGACATGTCCCAGGAGAGACACAGAATACTAATATGAAGCTAAAGATGAGGAGATTCGGGCCCCGTTAAATAAATGATTGGTAAAAAGTCCATTTACAGACATTGTTTTACAGATCTCACAAAAAATATCTTTACCCGATTTGTTTTTCCTTCTGGTTAACTTTGTGTCGCAATGAGTCAAACTTTAAGTTCTGAGTTTTCTCAGTAATATTTTCCACTTTTCATGATATAATTACAAGGTCTACAAAACAGCCCGACGTGTTTTCCAATCCGTCCGCTCCTCACCCCTCGCATTGTGCCGTGCTGACAGTGGAGCAGGTGCTGCTGAACCCTCTCCAAACACTGCAGTCCGTCAGATATCATGTTACCGTGTTGACCAGAGACACGTCTCTGTGTGAACACAGAGACGTGTCTCTGTGTGAACACGCGGACCATGAGCTGAAGGCAACACGATATTCAAACCCTGCTCTGTCTGCCTCTGCCTGCCTCTGTCTGCATCTGTCTCTCTCTGCATCTGCCTGCCTCTGTCTCCTCTGCCTCCTCTTCTGCCTCTGTCGCCTCTGTCTGCCTCTCGCCTCTGTCTCCCTCTGTTCTGCCTCGTGCCTCTTATGTCTGCCTCTGTCGCCTCTGTCTGCCTCTGTCTGCCTCTGTCTGCCTCTCTGCCTCTGTCTCACTCGTCTGCCTGCCTCTGTCTGCCTCTGTCTGCACAAACCACGAGGAAGCATTAATGGACTGTACTTCTATAGCGCTGTCAGGTCTTTACCACCCCTCAGACGCTTTACAAAGTAGAGTCATTCACACATTCACACCTCATTCATGCAGAGCAGTACCACTTGCTCTATAGGGCAGCTAACACACACACACACACACACACACACACACA
>RQJG01049810.1:350-22405 GCA_009756435.1 Chionodraco myersi
GTTTCTGAAACTTACCTACCCCACCTTTAAAAGTAAACGGCCGCTGGGGTTCAATGATCCAAGTCCAGGCAAGAGTCCTTTCTGTGCAAGGGTTAGGGTTACATTACATTAAGAATTGTAATTGTATTTTTAATCTAGCAGCTTGCTTTACACCTTGATAATGCAAATAGTGTGGTATCAAAAACGAAGGAACAATTAAAAAAAGAAATTTAAATCGCAAATGGATCTTAAAAAAACAACACAGTTCATGTTTCACTCAAATGTAACCGTGAAAGTGAAATCAAATAGAGAGTATTAATGTCAGCTTGTCCGGACCCATCTTTATTCTACTCATAAAAGTGGGTAGTGTTCTTGTTAGCCGTGTCAACAGAACAGCGAGGAGGCGGCTTCAGTTGAAAGATAAATACTCTCTTTGGTTTAAGACCAGATACTCAGCGTGATGAAACCAATGGTATGCCTATCTCCAGCTGTGTGCAGGGCTTGGACTGGCCACTGGCAATAATCGGCATTTTCCCGTGGGCCGACGTGCCTTTTGGGCCGACATTTCTTTTTTTTTCTGAAGTCCCGGCCCATGAGACGGGTAGATTGGCCCTCTGTCTAAATGTTTTTAGTAATTGACACTGGGCCGGCCTAATCAAATCTTTAATCACCTCCCCCTTTGGCCGCTCGGTGTGCATCATTAAATCACGCCCCCAGGAGGTGAGCCGGCCGTTGAAGCCAAACTGCCTTTTTTTTCGAGAAAAAAAAAAAGTTCGAGTTAGAAATGGCGAAGGCGAAGGCCAAGCGAAAAGGGAGAGCAGAACAATTGCGGGCAAGAAAAAAGCAGGCCCTTCGTGCTGATGCTGCCGCTTGTGTCAAAATAACCGACATGTTTAGTACAGGTGCAGCAGGTCCATCTTCTTCTAACCCGTGGCCGATATTGGTGGTGAGGAAGATGATGAGAGGGAGAGAGATCAGCGCGAGTGGGGAGAGCGAGGAGAACTGGCGGTAAGCAGAAGCTAAGAAAATTAGGAAAAGATTATTATTAAGGTTATGATACTCTGTAGTTCTGGAACCCATTAATATCCCCTTGATGAAGCACTAAGACAAATATTATAAGAGAAACATTCGTTAGCCTACAAGCTAGTAAGCTGGCTTTTTTAGGTTTTCCCTGGCAAGTTAAAATATAGCTTAATGGGACTCTGATACGTTGTCTCATTGAAAGTTAACCAACATTCATGAACAATTACTGTCAGCTGGCAGCTTGTTTTGTTTAGTGTATTTACTTATTTGGTTATAAGGGCAACAGTGGGCTTTTGGGACCTGAAGAAAATGTTTATAGTCAGCTTGTTGTGGTAGTTTTGATTGACAATATATAGAATGAATAATATAGAAATAGATAAAAAATGGAGGCACACATGTAGTTTTGACCATTAGCTGTGTGGTATTGTTATGTCAATGCCTATTTGTATGGACCTCTATCAGGGAATCCATTCATTCTGTATCATTGTGTTGAGCCAGGTAGCATCCCCAGAGGAGGAGAGTGAGGAGAGCAAAGAGCAGGAGGACATAGATTACTTTGCCCGCCCCGAGCCATCTATGTTACAGATGTTTTTAGAACAGCACCCACAACAACATACCAGAAATCCAGTTGTGCAGACGGTATTCACCTGTAAAGATGGCACCAGCAGGAAGTGGCGTCATATTGCAAGGGACGTCGTATGTTGTTTTGTTTTGTATGTCTGGCATTTGGGAAGAGGACTGACACTGGCACATTTATAACTGGAATGTCAGATTGGAGGCACGCACACCAGCGTACAGAGGAGCACGAAAAGAGCATTACACATTCAACCTGTGCTGAAGCTTTTTTCTTACGGTGCTCTAAAGCAGACATCGAAAGCATGTTTGCTGGCAGTCAGATGTCTGCTCATAGGGAACAAGTCCGAAAGAGACGTCAGGTTTTGGAGCGTGTGGTGGATGTGGTGAAAGTGCAGGCAGGTAGAGAATGAGGGAGCATATATGCTAGCTGACAACACCGTGGACCACGGTAACTTTTTGGAGCTCATCCTTTTATTAGGAAAGTATGATGTCTGCTTAAAAGAGCATCTGGATGATTGCGTAGAGAAGAGCAAGAAATTGCACCAATCCAGTGGAACAAAAGGTAGAGGGTCTCTCATCCCCCTACTCTCCAAAACTACTGTTAACTCCATCATAGAAACTGTTGGTAGTCTAATCAAAGAAAGTCTCTCCAGTGATGTCCAGAAGGCCGGATGTCTTCTGTTCAGCTGGACACAACACAAGACAGAACTTCTCAGGATCAGTGTTCAGTCATCTTAAAATATGTCAATGAGACTGTGCAAGAGAGGCTTGTGGCTTTAGTGAAGTGCCATGCATCCACCGGACAACACTTCATGCATCTGAAACTGGACAAGGGCATGTGTGTGTAGGTAATGCAACAGATGGAGCATCCAATATGCAAGGCCGGTACAAAGGATGTTCTGCACTGATGACCTCCCAGTCACCCACTCATGTCCATGTGTGGTGCTATGCTCATGTTCTTAATCTTGTCCTGGCTGAAACTACCCAAAATGTCATCGAATGTGGAACACTTTTCAACCTAATCAATGACATAGCAGTGTTTATCAGGGAGTCATATCAGAGCGTCAAGCTGTGGGAGGAACGAGCCCAAGAAAAGATGCCGTCGACTCATCCTGTAGACTCATCTGGTCCTATCTCTATCGTGTTGTCATAGAAAGGGGAGGCAGGGCACTATAGGGTCCCCCCCCCTTAAATTAACTAGAAGTCATCATTTAAGGGGTTATTTTTAAAACTTTTCTTCTGGGGGGGGGGCATACCCCCCCAGACATTACATTACATTGCATTTAGCTGAGGCTTTTATCCAAAGCGACTTACAATAAGTGCGTTCCACCAGGAAGACACAACCTTGAAGAAAACAGGATCATAAAGTACTTCATGTTTCATAGAGCCAGACATTTCAAGTGCTCCTCAGCTGGCTTTAGAGGAGCCAGTCCTTTGTTAGTTTATAAGTGCTTTGTTAGTAGTTCTCTCCTCGAGGTGGAGTGGAAGGAGATGAGCTTCAGTCTGGAAGGTGTGTGAGCTTTCTGCTGTCCTGATGTCAATGGGAGCTCATTCCACCATCTTGGAGCCAGGACAGCAAACCCACGTGTTTCTGCTGATGGAACTTGGGTTGGCCTCCCTGCCTGTCAGCCTTCCATCGGGGCACACACTGATCTCGTGCCCTCATTAGTCATGTGCGCGTTCGTGTGTGTTGGAGGAGTGGCTCTGTGAGGAAGTCTGAAGTTGGTGCATCATGGCATGTGGCTCATTAAAAAATCAGTACAGCTATTGTCTCCCTCTTGTAGAACTGGTCGGCCCCACCTGCAGCCGGTAACCCAGGGCTGACGACTCTCACGCATCTAGTGTGTGACACACGCTTTCACTCTCAATCTCACGCTCTCACGCTGCCCAAACTATTCTCAAGCCAAAAACAAGATGAACCGGTGATCGTCTTTTGTTGGTTATTTACAATGTTGAGTTGACAGCTGCTCAAGCTGTCGGTCCGCTCCCTCCCCGCCTCCACCACCATCAGACCCCCCTATTAGTGCTCGGTCACTGTTCGCTTTGTGAGAGGGTTTGAAGGTCTAATTTCTAATGATTGATAGTTACACATACTTGTTGTATGTATTAGTTTAGTTTAGTTTGCCCCTGGTACGTAAAAAGGATAATAATAGCGTTTTTTTAAATTATACTGAGTTATTCTTCTTGTCAATAACCGCTACTATTCGTTTGTTTTATGGATTTGGGCCGGTCTGGGTCTGAATGCCAGGGCCGATCTGCTGTCCCAGTCCAGCCCTGGCTGTAGGCTGTAGGGTTATCAATTACACATGAAAGATCTCTGGTATATCATATATGTGGTGCATATAGAGACACAGACAAAAAGAATACTTGGCAAAACAAAATGGATAGGAATGTTATAAAAGCTATTTGATAAACTGTCTTAAGACTATAATAACAACAATATTGACATCTGAAAAATACTATAAAGTGTATTTGAAGTGGAGAGCTGTGCTGATTTCAAAGAGGTAGAGAGGAGATGTGCATTAATGTAATGCATCGTGTTATTATGGGATGGATAACAGTCAGGGCCAAACTGACATTTTTGGAGTACTACCTGGCCACCGAATGATAAGGGGGAAACTAAGGACAGTATGGCCTTTGCATCTATTTTAGCACGTAGAAGAGTACTCCTAGAATGGAAATCTTCGATACCACCTAAAGCATTTCTATGGCTTAAAGATCTAATGATGTACCTGAACTTGGAGAAGATTAAATATAACCTGAGGGGCTCTTCAAAACTATTCGGCTCTATGATAGCCTACATAGCTGAACTTAAAGAGCCTGTGACAGCATCCCAACAACTGTTGTGCAATGAAATATTGGGCTACTAGTAATCTCGAAACGTCAGTTTAAAAAAGAAAAAGCGATACCGTTCCGTTAAATATCAATAATTTTGAACATCGCGGGGAAATTCCTTCGACTCATTTTGAAGTTTTGGGGGAAGCCGGAAGTGACGTCAATGTGGGAACGCTTCGAGAGCCAAACACGGACAAAGTGTGTTGTCATGCGTAGAAATGGTGAATTACTGAGATTAGGCACGTTAATAACGTTTTAATGAAGTTGACTACAGTATATTCATATTTGTCAGTGCTTTCATGTCAATTCGGCGACATAAACATAAATGATCGTGGTGAAGATGATGATTACATTAGGATTAAAAATCGGGAGTGAGAGCTGCTGAATTTCCTCCCGTCGGATGTGATATAAAAACAAATCGATTATTTTTGTAGTTGTAAACTCAAGTGGATGAAACTACATTTATTAGTGCTTTCATGTCAATTCGGCGAACATATGAATACATTAAATGATCGTGAGGATGATGATTAAAAATCGTTTGTTTGAGCCGGTCTGCATTTCCTGATGAGAAAACAAACCGATGCTTTTTGTAGTTGTAGTACACCAACAACATGGATTAAACGTGTGTTTTTTTTACCACAATGTTGGGGAAATTAATGGATAAAATGCACGGATTATTATTATTATTATTCCCACTCCGATCGGGACACGAGGTCCACCGTTTCCCCGCAGCGAGGCTCCCCCCGTTGACAGTTTACGTGGGCTGGGTGCAGTGGCGGACTGGCCATCGGGACGAATCCCGATGGGCCGGTACCGAAGTGGGCCGGTCGGATAAGTAACTAGCACATCCCCCATAGGCGGCGCGTGAGGCTCAGGTTTGGGAAGGCTAAATAACTTCTTTTACCTGACGCTGCCCGCCTCCGGCGTCTATAGAAAAGAGATCCACTCAGTGTGCGGAGTTTAAATCTCTCAAGTCATATTACAGGATAAAGGAAATACAGTTTAAACTGGCGTATGCAGAGAAGACGCCGACGTGTCGCACTTATCATTCATATTACATCATCAATCAGATCATCGATCATATAATATCATAATATATCATATATTTCCTGATCTGAGTCAGCTTCTCCAGCCTCATCTGGCCGTGCAACACTCACAGCGTCACAGACTGGATGCAGAAGTATTATTTAACACATTATGTTGACGAAACACTCGAGTCAAATGTAATTAAAGTCAGATCCACTCGTGTCTTAGACGTGAACGCGCTCTCAGCTGGAGAGAGAAACCCTGGCTTGATTTACCGAGTTGATAACCAGCGTCGTCGGACCGCTTAGCGAGATCTCGTTTGTTAGTTTGTTGTTGTTAGTTTGTTTGTTACTCAAACATATCCAGGGTCTGTTGAACTGGCTTCGTAGTACAGGGCACAGGTGGCTAGCAGCGCTAATGTCAAGGACACAGACATTATACATTATATTTGTATTTTACCAGGATGCAGTGACACAAATATTTACATATTTACATTTACTATCTACAGCACCCGCCGCCCCTGACATCCCCCACTTCCCCCGTTGACAATTTACTAGCGGTACCGAAGTGGGCCGGTCGAGAGTCCCGGGATGATTTTTAGTCCCATTCCACCACTGGCTACATGACCATATGATCGCCCATATTGACGCACCTCATTCCTAAACTTCTAACAGATACAACATAAACCGATCCTTCAGCCTCATATGAGCTCTCAGACACGTTCAAAATTAAACTGTCATCGCTGTCTGAGCTTGCTGCTGTGTGCGCCATCGTGCGTTTACATCTGACTGTATATATATAAAGGTTTACATGCAGATGCTGGGATCCTGAACGGTGCAGCTGGAGCGCTGTGCCCGCAATGACGTCACGCATCATTTGGCGGGACTTGAAGAATCCCCGAGAAGATCCAGGAAATGGTCAACATTGAAGGATTAATGGTTATCAAAGTACAAATATCCAAAATCAGTTCAGTAACGGTTTTCAAGGGGACAATATTTACTCAAATTGATGGGTTTGGATGATGGGGGAAAACCGTGTCAACAGGCTCGTTAAGCCACTACATTAAGAGAAAGGGGGAACTATGGAATGTAATGTGCTTTTTTGTTGTTTGTTTGTTTTGTTTTGTTTCGTCATTTACCTTACATACATGCACGTACGCTACATGTATGTATGTGTATGTATATTATGTGTGTAGTTATTGCCACATATGTATATATGTGTATATATGTATATATATGTATATGTGGGTATACATATGTGAGTATTGTAGTGCCGTAAAAAGGGAGTTGGAGGCGGTGTATTCAGAATTGACTTCCACACTTTATTATTCATTAAACTCTCGGAGGATAATGCATGAACTGCTCTGTCTGACGAGCTAGCAGGAATGAATAGCCACAGCTCAGTGTTCTCACTAAAGGGTCCGTGTGGCAACCATAGACTGTATATATAAATGGACGTAATGTCCGTGACGTCCCCCATAGGGTTCTGCAGAGTTGCCGAGAAGCCCTTAGTAGGCGGAGTCGGCCACTAACGGCTCGACTGTGACGTCAGAGTATAATCCCGCCTGCTCCAAATAAGGGCAAAGAGGCGGAGCCGAGGCGGGACCTGCTGCCTCCCAACTGGAAGTAAACAGAGCTAGCTCAGGCTAAGAAGCTAAGCTAACATGAAATACATGCATACCAAGTTACTGCTAACAGTGTAGTTCCCCTATATAAACGTTACATTCATAATCAAATGAGACAATCTGCAAGAGAAGTAGCTATATTTTGTTATTCTTAATGCTTGTCATTCACACGTTGAGAAAAGACGGACTCCACCGCCCGGACCTAACGGAGCCGCAGTGGGCTAGCTCCGGGACGCCGGCTGGAGCTAGCCCCCTGCGGCTCCGTTAGCTCCGGCGGCCACCACTGGAATAATTGGGTCCCCTATTAACATTTGCTCCCGTTTAGCATTATGGGCGTCATAGCCATAGACTATAAAAGTCTTACCCAAGGCTGAATCATAAACTAAAATGTATATGTATGCATAAAGGGTTACGTCCTTAGCTGGCTAATAAGTAACAAGCTAAGCTACCAAGCACACAAACACCTGCGAACGGGGTTAACATGTATAATATTATCATTTTAGACTTCTTGGAAGTTCTGTTAGTACATTCAATCGCACAGCACGACATTTTAATTGTCTGGTATTTGTAACAATATTCCCTAAAAGGCACAATCACCACGAACACGGCTAAAGCTAAAGGGTCAAGTACAGTACTATGACTAACTAACGTTGTAGCCTCTATGGTTGTAGCCTAGCAGAGTGGACAAGTTGCTGTTAGCTGACAGTGAGGCATGTACGTGTCCATCAACGTGACCACGCCCTAATTTATGCAAAAACGTTAAGACCTAATATAAATAAAAGGGTCGTGTTAGAAAACAATTCACTCACAGATTCATAATCATGAAGGTGGAATCTAACTATATCGATAATAATATTTATTGCATCCATGGGTAGAAACATGTTTTTTTCTGCTGTAAAGTTGGGCATTTTAACATGGGGTCTATGGAAATTGCTCCTTTCTGCAGCCAGTCCCTAGCGGCCCATGTATGAACTGCAGTGTGTGGCACTTCCGTATTGGCTTCCCGGCTGTTCCCCAGAGTTTGCCGCTTGGTGGCAACACAATACAACAGGTGAATTATGGTCCACAATATGGTGTCACCACAGTATATGGGTACATGTATTATTGTTATTATTCCTTATTTCCTTATCTATTTTTCTTTTCTTTTAATATGATCTGTTACATTACTTTATTTTTACCTATATATGTATCTATTTATTTACTTAGCTAGGACCGGGAGGGGGGGAAAGAGACAAATATTGACTGTATAAATGTAAAGTCATTGTGCCTGACTCAATACAAAATAAAAATAAATAAAAATAATGGTTGTTGGTAATGTATTAGCTAGGGGTCTGAGCTCCCACGGATGCAGTGACATCATACCTCTTTGTGGGAGCTCAGCTCCCATTGGCTCACACATAACTCGAGCCCTGCCCCTCCTTGTGGGAGCTCAGCTCCCATTGGCTCACACATAACTCGAGCCCTGCCCCTCCTTGTGGGAGCTCAGCTTCCATTAGCTCACACTTAACTCGAGCCCTGCATGTGGCGTCTCGTCGCTCCGGTTCTCTCTGTGTTCCTGAGAAAGTGTGTGTGAGCTCCAGCTCTACTGATCCATCATCTGTGTGTCTGGATAAACCTCTGAACGGACTCTGTGCTCTTTTTTCTGGAGCGTTTACCTCGGCCTATAGGAGCTAGCTTAGCATGCTAGCTGGAAACACGTGAGCAACACTAGTCAGATTGAGAGTTTGACGGAGAGAGAAACGGTGTGTTTAACGGAGTCTGCAGGGAAAGGTGATCTAGGAAACATGAGTAAAGTCCAAATGCTGCTGTCGTTGAAGAAGCAGCGACTAACTGCTGCTGCTGAAGAGATATTTGCTCTGTTTGAACAAACAACAGCAGAGCTCGAGGAGGAGCTGTTTCTTTCCAAAGAGGAGATCAAGAGACTCCAGAAACTACTGGACGCTGTTTTACAGCCTCAGCTTCGGATACACAGAGCAGGTCTGTTCCCTTTACTCTTAATTAACACTTTAAACTCTTCAGTAACACTTTATTATCACATTAATAACACGTTAGACCAGGGGCGCTGGAAGGGGGGTGCTGAGGGCGCTGCAGCACCCCCTAGCGTCAGGCAGGCGGAGCTCCTCTGCCTGCACATTTAATTTTTTGATATATATTTTTTGATCTCATTTCTTTGTGCCTGAGATATATTTTATATTATTATTCAAATGATAATTTTAAACTATATAATACATTATTTAGCTTCAGGGAAGAACACAAATATATATGTTTTTTTAGTTTTAGTCGGATACTTTCAACGTGACGCACAACACAAGTGACGAGTAACTGACATGGCACAAAAAGGTATCTCGGAATTCTCTCTCACTAAAAACGCTAAATCTGCGAAAAAGATTGAAATAGAAGATGCAGGGGCTGTACGCAGAATCTGTGTAATATGTAGCAAGGAATTAGCAATGCCTTGATAGCCTACTTCAATGAATGTGATTTCCACATTGTTGGTAAAATCATATTTTACATCTTAAAGGTGGGGTAGGTAATTCACTTCAGATACACTTTTATTCCATGGAATGCTCTTAACATCCCGATGGCAATGAATACATTAAATGTTTTGACAATAAATACATTAAAAAATTAATGCTGTCAAAATCGCGTTAACGGCGGTCATTAATTTTTTGAAATTATTGCATTAAAAATATTTAACGCATTTAACGCATGTGCAGAATGTCCCGCCCCTTACATCCCACCAGTGGCAGCGCCAGGGTATGGCTGGGGTAGGCTACACCCATACCAAGAAATGGCTTAGCCCCACCATGAAAAATGATGTTAAAGTAAGCAAAATAAAGTCCGCCAACTCGTAAATTGCACAGACAGCAGTTAGTAAGATTGATTTCAGTAGCCACTTGTCTGGAAATACCGAAGACCAGAAACGGTTTTGAAAACTTTTGTCACGTAGTGATCATCTTCTCAATAGAACATCTTTGATAATGTCTTCTGGCCAATCAGAATCAAGATAACGGCGTGGTGTTGTTGCAGGAAGTACCGACGGAGAATACTTTTGCTGTAGTACAGGGGTGCACATAACTGGTACGTAGGTTATGTGCTTAATCTGAAATGCGTACCGTCACTTGTCACAAAGCGCATTTGCGTACCGTACTTGTGAAGCTTTTCCAGAAGGCGGTTAGATCACCGGACGACAGAGTCGGTCTCCGTGTGCACAGACAGGGCTGCTGTTAACGTCAGTCTGTACAACGGAATTGTGCCAAAACTACGCCAACCGGCTGCGGAGGGAGACTTCCCCCCCCCCCTAGGGCTGGGCGATTTTTTCGGTTTTCACGATTAATTTGCATTTTTACTTTCCTACGGTTTGTGAAATGGCTGAACCGAAAAATTGCCATTTTAAAACATTTCTAGACTCCGCAGATTTGTTTTGCTTTAAGGGACTCCGTAGTAGCTTACTCTCTCACTTTCCAGAACGCGCACAAAACTCAGCCACATTGCCTGTGACTACCCGATCTGCAGCTCTGCCCGATCTGCTGTTGTTATGCTGTGTTCGTCGTTTGTTGTTGAGCAGAACAGAGGACTCAGACATTGTACATTACATATATAACTAAACACGCCTTTTCTCCTCCTTATCTCTTTCATGACTTTTCATTTAATATGGTTTTGAACGCTGTAATCAATACTCAAGACAGGAAAAACTTCACGGCTGGTTTAATTTCTGGTAGTTCCGGATGTTGTCTCATGCTACCCACGTCTGTAAACAAACGTATTCAAATAAACTGTACCTTCATTTAATATTCAGCAATAATTATATCTCGACGTCTATACAGTAGTTGTAGTGTTGAAATCAGTAGGTTTCGGTGTGAAACACTCCGTGTCATATCGCTACTAAATTCACCTCTATAGTAAATGTTATATTAGCCACATGCTAAATGCTAACCGGAGATGAAGGATTTTCAGAATAAAAGCTTAACAACTGCGCACGAGAACTTCTGGTTTTTCAGTATAAAACAGCATTTAAACTGACGGTATGTTTAAGGTACTTTATGCCATCAAAAACATTGATTTTAATTTATAACATGTGCAGAGCTGCAGATCGGGTAGTCACATAGCCTACTACAATCACATTCACCGCTTTCATTATTATCATTATTTATTATTTGTTGTATTTCATTTTACAAGTTTTTTCAGGGATGGCCTACAAGAGATTTTTTTTCAGTTTGATTTAAAAAAAATCTTTGCACATTAATGACAGCCAAGTGCCGTGGTGCTGTTTTTATTTTATTTTTTTTATTCTTAACAACTAATTTGTTCACATAGGCCTAGACTACTTGGTAATCTCATTTATTTTTATTGTGTTATTAAAGAAAATATGTATTGAAATTTTGCCTTGGTCTGGTTTGTTTAGAAAAAAACAGAAAAAATCGAGGTTTAAATCGAAAATTGTCCATTAGTTAGAAAAAAAAAAATCGAGATTTTATTTTTAGGCCAAATCGCCCAGCCCTACCCCCCCCCCCCCCCTTCACTGGAGAACTGTGCTAAAACAGCTGATCACAACGTCACGAGTACTCCACTAGCCCCCCGTCGACTTTCCTGAAGTACTCCCCCGTTGAGAGAAATCAACACGTAATGAATTAAGACCCCAAGGTTTGATGATTGATGCGTGTGTGGGCTCTCTTTCATTTTGACACGCAGACATTTTTTATAATAAACATATGTTAAATGGATATGTGACAATGTTACCTTTGTCACAGGATATATCCGCCTTCTTTCATTTATCTTTCCATTCCCACAACAATATACATAGATAAATGGCATATTTTGGACATAGTTCGAATGGTGATTAATCATGATTAATTAATTTTTAAGCTGTGATTAATCTGATTACAAATGTTAATCGTTTGACAGCCCTTAAAAAATATCATCTGTGGAAGCCGTAGTACTGTAAAAAGCACGACCAATCATCTGAGCCGGCTAAAGTAACTGGATGGCCTACCTGCCTGTCAGCCTTCCCTCTATGCACAAACTTACCTCGTGCCCTCGTTGGTCACGTGCGCGTTCGTGCGTGTTGGAGGAGGGGCTCTGTAAAGAATTCTGAAGGAACGGGCAGATTTTTTCCGGTTGTGTATTTTCAAATTCTAGCGCACTCGAGCTGGTTTCTCCATTCTTACCCACCCTACCTTTAATAGTGTGTGTGGACTCGCGCTTTTGTGCATGCTCTATAGTGGCCGTAATAGCGTGCACTGGAGTCCGTTGTTATGCACTGTGTGTGTGGTTTTGCTCGGTGTATGTCAACGCAACCCCCCCCCCCAATTAGTACATCGAACAGCACCTCAGCACCCCCACTCAAAATACCTCTGCTTTAGACCCTTTATCAGGTGGTAGATCCTGAAGTAAAAGTACAAACACCACACTGTGAAAATACTCCATTACAAGTTAACCTCTTAAGCCCCAAGCCTGTTTTTCAGGTTTCAGGCTCGAAAATGTCATGGCCAAAACAAAGGACTATAACTTAACTGCTAAAAGGGTTATATGAATAATTTCTTTTATCGAAGCAAGGTCACATCTGTGAGTTGGATGTAGAAGTGTCAGAATCAATAAAGATGTTTCAGTGTCAGAGTAAATCCGCCCAAATAAAACCCATTACTTATAGTGAAAACCACCCTTGAATGATGGGTTAGTAGCCTAAAAGCTTTAGGAATCCAAAGTATAACATATAATAAGTACCCTGTATCAAGATTGAGGCAAAACAAGTGAGAATTGACCTTTTTAGAGAGATTTAGCAAAAGAAAGTCCAAGCGGGCTAAGCTTTGGGCACATTTGGCTCCATCAGTGCCATGTAACCTTTTTCAGGTACCAGACTGCAAAAATCATTGTATAACATTTAATTATCACTATAGGTATTCATAACATTAAAAAAAAGATTATTGTAAAAAAATAAGTGTGTGGGAGAAGTTCCCTCTTTGCATGAGATGCATGTTACTTGCACAATACAAATTAGGAAACTTTGGAAACATTTGACTCCAACTGGAGCAGGTTTATTTAAAAAAAATAGCAACACACTATACAACAAGCATTTTTTGGCTAAACATTTTTTATACTAACCCTGAATGTTACAGTATTACTCCAGTAAGTCATGCCATGCCAGTTCTTGTTGGTAGTGAAGCACAGAGGGACCTGCCACTTCCTGCAGTACACAGGTGTCTTCACCCTTCTGTTGCCAGCATCAGAGCACCTCCTGCAGCACCTCCTGACCTTGGTGGCATCTTCCCCATAATACTCGGGCATCCAGAAGCCATATCCTCATCGCCTTCCTCACTGTGAAAACAAATGTGGAAAAAACAAATAGATTAATTCTCTGGCTCGTACTTTCAAAAATGTAACTCAAATCAGAAATAATTTCTCTACATCAACAGCAGAACATCAATTTTGAGTGTGTGAAATAACACTATATCACTCAAAATGTATACCGTGTAAATTATGTGAGACAGGGTTCATATAATCTTTTCAATATTTAATAATATTCCGTCTGTCATATATTTATATTTTATATATATGCGTGTGTGTATATATATATATATATATATATACAAGTAATAATTGTAAGTCGCTTTGGATAAAAGCGTCAGCTAAATGAAATGTAATACCGTGCTAAATTTTACATGTATCAGAGTTCCCGTTAGCCGGTAATTACCGGACTACGACCGGTAAAATATGCTGAAGACCGGCAAATCTAAATCTCTCCGGTCAAAGTGTCCGTTCAAAATATTTTCCGTTTAGCGCAACACTGCATCAGTTGCGCAACTTGCACCATTTATGTGACAGACAAGAATAGTCAATTCTAATGTCTAACACTTAATGTGGAGAAAGAGATGTCCTGGATGGGTTGATTGTGCGTTTATCTGTTGGTAATGCCTCGGGGTTCCGGTGGGCATGTAAACAAATGCATAATGCTGCGCTATACTTTGTGGCCTCATCCAGTTGCATAGCGACACTTATTGTGTAGTTGTCTTTTAATAAGCAGGTAGTCATATCATTAGCTAGAACTAGCTGGATCTGATCGATATGGACATAAACGCGAGTGAAGTCTAATCTGACGGGAGAGAGAGATCAGCTGCTGCTGACGAGTCGAGACTCGACACGCAGCTCTGCATAACCACATGCAGCAGTGAGCGGACAAAACACACACTTCAGATTAGAATATCACACGTAGCTATTTTAATTACCTCTCAAACTACCTAAACTAGTTATAGATATGTTTAGTGTTACTGTCGGGTCACTCATTACTGATCAGCAAGCTGCATGATACTGACGAGCTGTCAGGAGAGGGAGAGAGCGCTCCGTTTATTATTCCCGTGGAACAGCTGGAGGCCGGAAAAGAGTGAGACAGGTAGCGCGCCAAAGTAAAAGTGGAACCGAGAGACAGAACGAGAGCAAGACAGACGGACAATTTAGCTGCTGCGGCTTATATGCAGTAGGGCTGTGGCGATACACTAATCTCACGATACGATACGATACACGATATTCAGCCAACGATACGATATATATCACGATATTCAGCCAACGATACGATTCGATACGATTCGATATAATTGGATACACTTATATC
Organism: Chionodraco myersi; assembly: GCA_009756435.1. NCBI lineage: Eukaryota > Metazoa > Chordata > Actinopteri > Perciformes > Channichthyidae > Chionodraco > Chionodraco myersi. The sequence goes on from RQJG01049810.1 coordinate 15,020, forward strand.
ATTTTCTGAAAGATTTTAAAGGGACAGTGGGATTTTGGTGACATCTTGTGAGTGTTCCATTGACTTGGATTGAATTAATTCAACTGAAAACTGAAAGCATCAATTATACAATATATGGCTCTGACAGAGAGTCTCCAGCTTGCAAATGCTGGACAAAATGAATCAAAAGATGTGGTGAGAAAATTAGTTTCATTTATTGAAACAGTGCAAACTGTAGCTGTAAAGTGCAGTATCACAATGGACAATGGAGAATGAAAAGGTGCAGCAGGTGGCTGAACACGGGGGATTTGATGGGACTTGTTAGAAATTAAAATCAATGTTTTGATGGCATAAAGTACCATAAACATACCGTCAGTTTAAATGCTGTTTTATACTGAAAAACCAGAAGTTGTTGTGCACAACCAGTTTTTGAGCTTTTATTCTGAAAATCCTTCATCTCCGGTTAGCATTTAGCATGTGGCTAATATACAATTTCCTATAGAGGTGAATTTAGTAGCGATATGACACGGAGTGTTGCACCCCGAAACCTACTGATTTCAACACTACAACTATAGACGTCGAGATATTATTATTGCTGAATATTAAATGAAGGTACAGTTTATTTGAATATGTTTGTTTACAGACGTGGGTAGCATGAGACAACATTCGGAACTACCGGAAATGATACCAGCCGTGAGGTATTTTTGGAGTATTGATTACAGCGTTTAAAATGTATTAAAATGAAAAGTCATGAAAGAGATAAGGAGGAGAAAAGGCGTGTTTAGTTATATATTTAATGTGCAATGTCTGAGTCCTCTGTAATGCGCAACAACGAACATTGGAGACGTGGAGGGCCGATCCCCAGCAGCGCCAACCGGCTCACAGGGAGGATTCAGCAGAGGATATTTAACAGAGCTGGAAAGGTGGAGCTCGCTCTCTTCCCTTCGCTCACGAGAGCCAGAACACAGCTGTTTTTCTGACAAAACCATCTTCTGCTTGTAACATTACCGCGCTTTTTATTAATTAAAGTATACATTTGAACTTTCTCAGAGAGTCAATTACTCTCCTTTTTTAAAGCTTCTCTCCTGGACGCGAGTATAACGAACACAGTTATCAGACTTAATGTATCGATACCCGCGGCTGAAATATCGATACTTTCTCGGAAAACTAAATATCGATATATATCGCAAGATCGATTAAATTGCACAGCCCTAATATGCAGGTGCGCTTTATAGTCCGAAAAGTACGGTAATGGATACAAACGGAGAGATTACATACCTTCCCGGTGACGGAGGTTCATAATCAGAGTCATTACTGTCCCCTTTATGCGTGACGAGATCACTATCTTCCGACGGAGAGTCCTGAAATACGATGTCCAATGCATCCTCGACGGACAAAAAAAAGGCTTCTTTCTGGCTGCCATTGTTACAATGAAGACAATAGCCGCGTTCACACTGCGGTACTTTCCCCACAAAGGTTCATGCGAACTTAGTTCATGATCGCGTTCACACCAAAAAGAGCCGGTACTAAAAGTAGTTCATGCGAACCTTTTTTACCCCCTCGAAAGTCCCTGCTAGAGAGCAGGGACTTTCGAGCGGCTCTTTTTTGAGAAAAGAGCTATATTCCTGATTGGCTGGGCGAATTGCAAACCACGCCCCGTAACACTCCCAAAAAGTTTTGTGAAGCAGAACTCCCAGCAGCTTCTACTGAAGCCAGTCCCCAACTCCGGGGACTTCCGGCCGGGGACTTTGGGCGGCAGTATACGCCGTGAAGTGGTTTGCGGCCTGCCAGTAAACCCACAGCAGAAGAAGAAGAAGTGACGTCAGCGGCTTCATTTGCCTAATCCACCCCCAGGGACTTTTTCTGGTGTGAACGCGATCTGTACTTAGTTCATGAGAACTAAAGAGTTCGCATGAACTAAGTACGCATTAACCTTTGTGGGAAAAGTACCGCAGTGTGAACGTGGCTAAAGAAAACAGATCCTGCTGTTTCGCTGATCGATCTGCCGTTCTCTGCTCTCCTGTCGCCACGGGACATGCTATGCTATGCTATGCTATACTGTGCTGCGTAAAAATAGTGGGCGTGTGCGTAAACCAGCTATACTGCCCAGGGACGTGCACAGGTACGGGCTATTGTTGCCCGGGCAACGGCCCTTTTGCAATTTTTGGTTGACCTGCCCCACACGCACGCTCTGTTGACTGGCGCAGCAGCGCGGATGCGATCAATTGCTATAAAAACGCTCTGCTGCTACTACAGACGGTATTACTGCCAAAGGGCAATAACATTTCAGCCTGGCTCTTATGGTGCTCATAAATCTTTTTCCGCAGGTTATTCTGTTGATCACTGCTGGCTTTTCCCGGAATCCATTCTTGTGAAAGGTGCACTCCGGTGGATCTGCGAGCGGCAGGGAGATCAATATACTTTTGTTTTGTCTCTTTGCAAATCTCACATCCACATTCTTTTTTTAAAAACCATGGATAACTTTCATTCCACTCACTCCATATTGTCTGTGTCCAGTTAAAAGGCAGGTCATGGGCATCGTCAGGTTCGCTAGCGCCGGCGGCTGTGACCGTTGTTGAAGCCTCTTCAGGCTCCGCATCGGCAGGCCTCTCCCTCGGTGTGGAGCTGTCAAACTCGTCCCTAGCGCCGCTTACAGCCGGCCAACTAAAAGTTGTTCCGTTCACGTTGTAATTTTTAGACTTCTTTGCTTGTGAATCCAAAAGCTGCGAGGCTTGGCTGTTTTCGTTTCGCCATATTTTTTATTACAAAGCCAGAGTTAAAAAAATATCAATATGAAAATGTCAAATACCGCGCCGGCATCACCATCGTAACCATAGCAACGTAAGTAGCGTAAAGAATGCAGTGCCGCCACGTACAGATGGCAACACCCAGAAATATTCACAAATATAAAACAAATATTCAGAAAATGTAATGAACAATAACTATTATTTATTTTAAGAACTTTTATTTACAGAAACTCAACATTTCTAATCTGTGTGACACAAATAAGGATTATTTTATTATTATTTTATTCTATTTATCGGCCTTCATGGAAGCTGTGTCTTTTACTCTGTAAACTTGCTCAACGGGGCCGCTCGCTCTCTTCTCTTGATCGCCCTCTCACGGTGAACAGTTCAATGTCCCGCTTCATTGTAGGATTTCTGCCATGTCTCTATTTCAGGGCCCTTTTTCTAGTTTAGAGCAATAGCCCCTCCAAATGTCTGTGCACGTCCCTGATACTGCCTTTATTTACACTTACGCAAGATTCTATCTCTGGAACCCATTGGTCGATTTGGGTGATTGACACCTTTTTTGAATCGTTGGAGCCAATCAAATCGAGTGGCAGTTTCAAAATACGTAAATATGTTACGCCTGCGTCATCCTTGTATGTAACTGCGAAACCAAAATGTTCCCAAACCGGGGACTTCAATGATGCTGGAGGATTTTCGAGCTCAACTTTATCTGCGTTCGCCATTTCGACAGTTCCTCAATTTACTGACTCAATTTGAACGCATCCCTTTGACCAGGGGCCTCATGTATAACGCCGTGCGTAGGACTCACGTGGGAAGGTTGCTTACGTAGTAGAAATCCGAAAAATAGGTACATAAATGTTCCGACATTTTCCGATTCACCGAACATTGCGTACCGGCGAGGAAAGTGCGTACGGCACTTCCTACGCCGGTTTCCTTTTTATAAATCCCAATCGATTCAAAATGCGGTGCAGCTTTTGCGTGCTTCACGTAACGCCCATATTTGCCTATAAATAGTAAAAGAAACGCCCATTCATTCATGTTGACTGGCTTTATGAAGGAGATCGCAGGAAATGACGACAGAACGGCTAAAAAAGACATCTCACACCGTGTCAGATTTGGGTTATTTTGGGGAGGTCGAGATAAATCATATTGTTTGGTGGATGCAGTTTGAACCAGAGTAGCAGCATGGAGGTCGGATCGTCACCAAAATAAATAATTGGTCCGAAAAAGGTTCATGACAAAATAAATACACATAGCCTTCCTCAGGCAGTGCGTTTGCACCGGGGACAGGAGACCCCCCTTGATGAGAAACTCTAAGAAATGATCGGGGAATCCCTCCGGAGTGGAGTCATGACGACTGGATCTGAATTATTTGTTTGTATTTGGTGGTTTGTGTCCCAGCTGTCGATCAGCTGTGCGCAGCGTCTCCACTGCAGCCTGTGCGTCTCAACCCCCCGCAGCAACTCTATATCCACCAGTTAGAGGAAATACAACTAATGTGTTGTGTTATATTAGCTGTACAATTTACCACATATGGTGTTCTTAGTTTCCATACCTCCTGTGTTTTACGAGCGACTTATCAAGTCTTGGCAAACGGCATAAAACACGATTAAACATGATAGTATATAAAACCTATAGAAAGCAACACGGCGCCAGTTTAGACGTAATTCTGTCCTCCTGCTTACCGCATCATTTATGAGAAAACATTTCATAACATTAGCACAACATATTCGAGGTGGTTTTAAATAACATATCCGTATTTATTTATTTCTCCAAGTTATGTTTTTGTGTGCTGAGGAGTCTCAAGCAGGCGTTTGTTAAATCATTTTAAGATTGGCTTTAATCAATGTGTGAAAATGAATTCTTCATATATGATAAATGAGAGGTAACATTTTATTTATGGTATTATTTCCACATATTTCTCTCCATTCTTCCTTCTGCCAACGGTGTCGCAGTTTCTCGTCTCTCCCGTGTTTGTGCGTAGTGCGTACGCATGGGTTAGAGTTTGCGTGGAGGACCGCACGTTTTCCCGTGAAGTTAGTATTTTATAAATAGCAAACATTGCGTAGAAACTGGCGTACACCCTTTTTTTTAGCGTATATCCCTTTATAAATGAGGCCCCAGCTCTCATAGTATGCTCTCGTCCAATGAAATGACTTGGTCGTTCTTTGACGCGTTGAACCCAATGTGAGCAAATTACTCTGAATGCTGCGACGCAGCACCTGAGATTACTTCCAAAAAGTTGTTCACAATCTAAATGTTTCACGTTTAACGTTATATTCGTTCGGTACCGAACCGAAGGGCCCGTACCGAATAATTTCGGTACAGGTACGTATACCGTTACACCCCTAATAAAGAATAGGGGAACTAGTGCAAAGGTCATAAAGTAATTCAAACATTAATATAAATGAATGTAAAATCTCATCAATCAATTATTGCCAACATGTATTTATAATATATTCTGTATATTGTAGTGCCGAGAGACGGGAGGCGGAGGCGGGGTATCAAAGGTACAAGCTAGACTTTTTTATTTAGCATCTGAACACACATGTAAACACTTCAAGCCCGGGAAGCAAGAACCGGTTAAACAGGAAGTCCGGCTAACTCAAATGTCCGTGCGGAACAATACCCCAACCCATAGGTCCGTGGGTGAATAATGTCAATCACCACACGAGCCCCCCCAGAATTCACCCATTGTCAAAACCCTCGCGCCTGGGAGGAAGTACCACCCGACCCCGGCGCGTACGGACCACAGGGGCCGAGGAGGGCTGTGCCACAGGCGAGGGCAGGGGCGCCAACGAGAGCAGGGGCACCAACGAGGGCGAGGGCATCCCCGAAGGGGGCGGGACATGGGAGGAGGCCCCGACGTGGGGGCAGAGCCAACTTCAACGGCCTGGAAACGTCCACGTGAGCAGGCTTAATCCGATCGATGGACACCAGATATGGGGACTCGAGTCTGCGACTCGGACTCGAGTCACACTTAAGTCGCACACACAGAGACTTCAGACTTGACTTGGACTCGTGACCAAAAGACTTCAGACTCGACTTGGACTCGTGTGTTGGGACTCGTGAACAATCATTGTGTTTTCTATTTTTGGCGTATTAAAGGTGGGGTAGGTAAATGTGAGAGAAACCGGCTCGAGATCGCTAGAATTTGAAAATACACAACCAGAGATAATCTGCTAGAGGCTGCTACTTCCTTATAGAGCCCGCCCAGATGGAAGGCTGACAGGCAGGTAGGCCATCCAGTTACTTTAGCCGGGCTCATTACGCAGACGTGCGCGCCTCTGTTACTACCTCGTAGTAACACAATGGCGACCGGCGGCACACCTGCGGCTGTACCGCTTGTAATTAGGTTCAACTACAAAGACTTCGAACAAAACGCCGGCGGCACCAACAAAAGGAGCGCACACTGCAAAGTCTGCAATATCAAAATCAAGGATGCTGGCGCAACAACGTCGAATTTCATCATGCACTTGAAAACTCACCCGGAGAGGTCAGTCACATTAACGCATATGGACGGTTAGCAAACATGTTTAGCTCAGCATCAGCTATGTAATGTTAACTTAGCTTGCTGCTAGCTTTGTAACTGAATATTTGAAAAGATTAGTGAATTGCTTGTCACACTTGTTTGAGTTGAGTGGCGTTGACATCCAACTCTTGACATGACACAAAAAAGGTCTGTAACGTTAATTAGAGATGTCCCGATCCGATCACGTGATCGGAGCCGATCACGTGATTTTCAAAAGATCGGGGATCGGGAGAAAAAAATCGGGGATCGGGATTTTTTTTTTTTATAATTTTTTTTTTATTAATGTAATGTTACAAAACAAAAATGACCATGTTCACGTCTTAAAGTCATCCTGAGGACTTAGTTTTGGTTTAAAATTACACAACATCATGTATGTGTTGCTTTCTTTTGGGCTTGTTTTCAGACCTGGTTGCTTATTTCTCTGAAATCTGGCAACAGAGTGGGCGCAGTGTCTAATAGTAGCAGTAAGCTAACGAGAGGCTACGTTCAGCTGGTGACTCGGGAGTCGGGACAGAGAAAATGTCAGGAGTTTGGAAGTATTATAAAATTGAAAGCGAAGGCAGTGTAACAGCCAGATGTAATGTTTGCAAGGCAGAGGTTCCACGTGGTGGAAAGAACAGAGCTAGTTCAACCGACAATCTAATACGCTACCTGAGAAACAACCACCAACAACAACACGACGAGTACACAGCGGCCACTCAGGTAACGGCACTGAAACAACCGACACAGGAAAGAGAAACTGCCCCAGAACAGTGCCAACACAATAACAGCCAAGATAGCTGAATTCATCGCGTTGGATGACCAGCCGTTATCTGTTACCTTTTTTTTCTCTTAATGCATTGCATAAAGATCGGATCGGGAAAAATCGGTATCGGCAGATTGTCAAAATCAAATGATCGGGATCGGATCGGGAGCAAAAAAAGGTGATCGGGACATCCCTAACGTTAATCATTACCCGCTGCCACCATCTACTGGCTAACGTTAAACGTAGACAAATACATAGTTACATACATAAATACATCTGTGAGTTTATAGGCAGGTTACAGGTTTATTGTTGACCACGTAGCGTTAATGTTACAGGTTTATCAGGTTACCATTACACTGGGTTTGAGTGAGAGGATA
>RQJG01049813.1:596-13316 GCA_009756435.1 Chionodraco myersi
TAGCTTAGCTTAGCATAAAGACTGGAAGCGTGTACTCTCATGTTCCGAATAACCCAGCTTTCTTTTTGGTGTCTATCTACGCTGGGATCCTGAGTCGAGGCTGATCCTGAGTCCTGAGTCCTGATCTGAGTCCTGGACTTCGAGTCTTGTCGGGGGACACCTTACTTCTTCCTTCTGTCTGTCTGTACCCGTGTACACTCATGTTCCGATTAACCCAGCTTCCCCCAAATCTCTTTTTTGTGTCTATATCTACGCCGGGATCCGGAGTCATGGCTGATCCTGTTGCTGCGGTCCTGTGTCCTGGATCCTCTATCCTGAGTTCTGGATCTGAGTCCTGGACTTCGAGTCGTGGCTGAACCTGTCTCTGTGGTCCTGCCTGACTCTCATCATACTACTTCCCTGATGAATACACAGGATTGTTGACATCCTCGTGGATTCATGTTCTTATTACAGACACATGCATTTCCAAACATTTGGACTACCTATGTTATAAATGTATTATCTCTTCGATTTACACACGGCATCTATTGCACGTCTGTCCGTCCTGGGAGAGGGATCCTCCTCTGCTGCTCTCCCTGAGGTTTCTCCCTTTTTCCCTTTAAACTGTGGGTTTTCTCCGGAAGCTTTTCCTTGTACGATGTGAGGGTCTAAGGACAGAGGGTCTAAGGACAGAGGGTCTAAGGACAGAGGGTGTCGTATTGTCAAACTGATATTCTGTACACACTGTGAAGACCACTGAGACAAATGTAACATGTGTGATATTAGGCTATATAAATAAACATTGATTGATTGATTGATAACTCATGCGTGACGCAGATTTACTCAGTTAACACATGGAGAAATTGGACTATTCATACCAAAACAATGCTTTTAAGTGCAGTGGCTTTAAACTCCATTGTGTGCTTTTCAATATCAGCTCATGAATGTTTGTACAACAGGGTGAGGTTCTGTTCAACATCAATGTGAATGAAGGTTAATGGGGCGTTGACAGCAGTGATTTACACTCCTCTCTGACAAAAGAAGCTATGTAATATCCATTACACGCCACCACAGGATAAATAGGAGGTTACCAACTGCTTGAATTGTTTTCTTTAATAAAGGTATAATGCAGAATGTGACGGTAATGCCATCAATGAGATTTGGCCTATCCTTAATTACTTCATGTTTGCTGACTACTCAAGATAAGCTTATCAAAGAAATGCACAATGCCTGTATTATTCCAGGAGTTGTTCAGACATTAGAGGGTTTTATCCGAGTCAGTAATGGGTGCATATGTCGTCTGTGAGCCCAGTATATGCTGTAGAGTCTACAGCATATACACATACAGTGTAGACACATACATCTCCTATATTCTGCTGAACAAATCCACCACATAGGGCTGCACAGTGAATCAATATTGAAATGAAATTACAACATGGACTAGTGCAAATGCAAAATGGCAATAAGTGCAATTTTTGGCAAAAGGAAAATATGTTTTTCAATGATACTGTGATTAATGTTTCAAAGATGATGATTCCCAATCATATTGCCATTGCGATATCAGTCAAAAGCATCACTAATGATCAGGTGTTTTCTCAAACTGAGCAACCCTTACACTGTGGAGAAAGTCCCTTTGACTTCACACTCTCGGCAACAATGGTGATAAAACGAGTCATTTCATAATCAGGTATCGTACATGGATCTGACTAAGAAACGCACGTGAAGTCGTCTCTGAACGACCGAAGCTCGAGACAGATTTCCCACACGGATTTGACTGCAGCTCATAACACAGCTGATCTGACAGCGCTGCATTAGGACATTAGATTAAAGCTTTCAGATTTAAGGGATTACAATTCCCCGGGTGAGTGCACGCACAGACTGTGTCTTCATCCCCAGCAAAACACGAGAGCAGCCCACATAACGGCAGCCGCACTTTTGGGAGAAAACATCTACTGTCATTTGCGGTAAATACAAATTCTGAGGTCTCAAGGAGTAAGATCCGGAAAAAGAAGGAAACTAAGCATTTGATTTTATCTTCAATTTGCCCAACAGATGGTCAGCCAGACAACACATGACATAGTGGCTTTGGAGATTAATGATCGGTGTCAATATGACGTGAAATTCAAAGCAATAAGGGATCGATATGCGTTCAGTATAACCGTGGATGAGTGGCGGGCAGCAGGCTAACACTTAAAGGGGCCATATGACGCTCATTGACAGGCTCATATCAGTATGTAGTGTCTCTACTTTAAAGAGTCCTCTCCTACTGATGTTCAGGTGTATATCAGTATGTAGTATCTCTACTTTAAAGAGTCCTCTCCTGCTGTGTTCAGGTGTATATCAGTATGTAGTGTCTCTACTTTAACGAGTCCTCTCCTGCTTATGTTCAGGTGTATATCAGTATGTAGTGTCTCTACTTTAAAGAGTCCTCTCCTGCTGATGTTCAGGTGTATATCAGTATGTAGTGTCTCTACTTTAAAGAGTCCTCTCCTGCTGATGTTCAGGTGTATGTCAGTATGTAGTGTCTCTACTTTAAAGAGTCCTCCCAACAGTAAGTATAACACTTGTGTCCTGTGGTGGTTTCTCAGGAGCAGTACCAGTTCCTGTACAGAGCCATGCTGAGTCTCATCGGGACACAAGAAGACGAGGACACTCTGAAGTCCTCCGACAACAACGGGACGATCGTGGTGGGCACCGCCGAGAGCCTCGAGTCCCTCGTGTGATCGCCCCGAAGCACGCGGAGAACTTTAAACGAGAAGCAGCCTTGTTATTATCCTTCCTCCTCAAACACCAACCCCGATGCCAGACTAAGTAATAGTTTGAGGCCGAGAGCGAGTGTCCTCTTTTCGCTGCATCTGGACTTTTGTAACGTGTGCCTTTTTGTATTTTTCATCCTGTACTTTCTAACTTTGTTACAAGCTGTAGACTAACCGTGCGCTTTATTATAACGCTCTCACACTAACACTCTCGTCCTAAACGTTTTGTATTTATTGGCACTGAGCCAAATGGGATAAAAAGGGCATTGTTTTACATGAAATGAGATATTTTGTTAGCTTGTCTTTTACAGAGCTCCTGCACTGAACTCCTCCTCTGTAAATACCATGGCAACGGTAGCAGCAGTGTGCTATTGGATGAAATAAGGGCCTGGAATAATACAAAATGATAATAATCGAATGTAAATAATATTATAGTAATCAACTCGATGGACCAAATTTCTATTTATACTTTTAGATTTTTATATTTGACCATTTTTAGCGCTTTTCAAATGTTATGGTTTTAATAATAATTGCTTAGTTGGAGGACATTAATGTTTTTATATTCTGACATTTTGTAACAGACTAAATGTGATGCATGGGATACTGACATGTTTGTTTTTTTAGCTGGACATGAAACACTGCTGGATTATTAGATAGGGCATTAAATACGTGAAAGAACACCACAAAAAATATGTTGTATTTTTTGTACCGTGTTCATGAATATAATTGTACTGCAGCAACACATTCTAATCAACAAAGGGATTACTGTTAGTAAAGGCACAAACACGTTGGTCAAATACTCTTTGTCTAGAAAGGGATAATCTAAATGTATTTTATTGGTTGTAAACTGCCTTCGAGAAAACAAAATGTCCCAAAAGTTCTGGATATTGACAGAATATAGTGTAGTAGTAGTAGTGTATAGAATATAGTAATATTTAGTAATAGTAATATTTATAGTAATATAGTAATATTTCATTTTTATAAAAAAGTGACGAGTGAAAATAAAATAAATGTTGTTCGTACGTGATTGGCTAAGGGACGGGGTATCTCTAAACTGTTGACCAATCACAACAAAGCTGATAAATTAAAATAAGATAATGGATAAAGTAACTATAAAACTAACAGCAACAGGAATATTGATCGACAAAGATCTCAATAAGGTCCACTTTTTGTACATTTTAAAACGGAATATATATTTCAAATTAAAATGTGTTTCATACAATATCTGCACAATGCACCGTGGCTCACTATCGGCTGGGAAAGCGGGTTACATGTTTCTGGAGTGTTCTTCAGAGTCAATTACCGCGGCAGAATGAGCATCGCAGACGACCAACAGCAAGAGGTCATAGCCTCTAGGTCACGCCGCGAGACAAAAGGTGGAGCAGACACGCGACACGAGAGAGGTGTTAACAAACAATGTCTGAAAATGAAGACGTGGTGTCTGATGAGAAAACCTGTGGATTATGTATTTTCCCTTTATGGAGTCATGCTTTAATCCCTGCGCTGAACTGGTTCTTCCAATTGATTTCCCCCTGTGTTAATCCGGGCTAAGACTCTGCAAGAAAACGCGCCTTTTCAGGACGGAAGAAATTAGGTCAAGTGTCCAGACGTGGAGTTGACCGTCCGCCCTTATCCACACCTTCATTTGCATTTTTGACTTTTCATAATTACATGCCCAATTATCCCCTGCTCGGTGGCCTAGTTTGCATGGCTGCCTTCAAGTCGAGTGGAAGCAAATCGGCTGATTGTCTTTTTTTTTTACAGAGGAGCTGAAGCCTGTCGAAGATCATAACATACAACATATGGGATAGTAACTTCTGTCAGGAAATACATCTATCTCTAACTATTATTTAAATCTGAAAGCCTGGGTTAAATGAAGGAGTTGTATTTAAGGAAAAGCAGAGGTTTTACTGAAAGTGGCCATATTTGCTCATTTTCAGGTACAGATAAAGTGGTAGCCTACATTCAATTGTAATAGTGCACATTTCAAAATGATATACATACAGATACCGGTTTGTTAGAAACATGATTTAATGCTTTGACAAGTGTGCACTCAAGACGGCAAACGAAACACTTTTAAAATGCCTGTTTTCTGAATGGAGATCTGATCCATCTGGCTAAGCTAACATGTAGCTGCTCCGTCTACACTCACAAAAACGTCATATTGCCGTCTGCTTTATTTATTTCTGAGAGATACAGACAGAGATAAAGCAGCTACTGTATTCGCCATGCCTTAGGTAGTGTGTGGTGTGTACTCGAATGACTTTTCTGCAGTTTCTGAACAGATAGGAGGAGCTTTGAGATCTGTGTGCTCACTGCTAACTGCTAACGGCTAATGTTTTGGTTGGTTTCTGATTCGACGTCAGTGACGGCAGGCTGAAATCCTCATCACTGATTGGCTAACACGAGAAAGCTTCACGGGAATTTGAGTTATTAAAAGTTAAAATGTTCAATTTGTTTCCAAAAACTCAATTATATTCATATTTGAGTAGGTAAATTATGGAGCCAACACAGAAAACCATATTTAATACATTGCATAATTAACGAATTATTAAATGGTAAATGGACTGTACTTATAGCGCTTTACATACTACACGTCATTCAGAGCAGTGTACCTTACTCTCGAACTAACATTCACACACACCGTTGGCAATGCCATCGGGAGCAACTCGGGGTTAAGTATCTTGCCCAAGGATACATCGACATGTTGGCTGCACGGGCTGGGATCAAACCTTCTGGTGGAAAGACGACCGCACTCCCTCGCAGCCACAGTCGCCCCATGCATTAATATCCTTGAGTGTGACTGAAACATAATGGATACATTCAGAGACAACTTGAATGAAAGCACATCACAGAAAGATTTTTATTCATGTAAGCATGTTTACATTTTCATAAAGCAAAGGTCTTCTATCAAAACAAGCTTTTATATCATGAGTGTCAACAGAAATATTAAAAATGATAAAAGTATGTTTGACCGCGAGGTGAATTAAAGCAATACTCCGAACACTAAACTGAAATTGTAAAACTGTTAAACTGAAATACTTCTTTTTAAAATCTGCATTTTAGAAACCCTCTGGAGTCCCACATATCATCGACAGGTCAGATATAGGATATGGATATATTATTTAAAAAAATACATCTCAGGTGTGTATAAAATCTCTGTTTTTGTAACCACATCATCGCCAACAACACAAATACATATTGCTCAGTTTGTAGACAATAAATACTCCATATCCACTCCGGGGAACTTCACACAAGCTCCACAAAAAAAAAACATTAAGCACTATTTAGTCGCTGGTATGGATCAGAGTTACCCAATAAGAGTTAATATACAATAAAAACACATTTGGAGAGCGCAGATCACCATCTTTATAAGATAATATACATTTATCTCAAGATATCTGTGAAGTGAGTTTGATTTTTAGAGGTTTTTTAATTTTAAAATGTCTTTTTCTACAAATGTAACAGTTCTCCATTTTAAGACACTTCCTTGTGAAGCAGTCCGAATTGACAATTTCTTGGGTTTCATTACCAATAAAGCGTTTACATGTGAGTTTTCTTTTGACATCTGATTGTTTAAAAAGGGAATATCTTTGAGTTTTGCGAAAAAAGTCACAATTCCGAGACAAAAAAACGTAAATTATGCGATTTTCTGGGGAAAAAACGACAGTTCTCGCAATTATGACTTTTTGCTCAGAACATAATAAAAAAAAAGCACATGTGGACATAATCCTCTTCCGTAAAGCTTAACTCGTATTATCTATATATATTTCAAACATGAGCAGAACAAAATAAACACTATTGACTCGTGATCCCGTACAAAACAAGCTGGAAATAATCACGCTCAGCTTCTTTGGTATTTAGTATCGTGGACGACTACATCTGAGGCTAAATCATATTCTGTTAATTTATTGTTGGACGGTTTCATTTCTGTCCAGAGTGCGACTCTTGTTTTTGAAATGCACAGTTAGAAGGCGAGTGCAGTGTTGAGCTACGTTTTAATGAAAGCAGATGCCGTTTGAAACCATGAGGGGAAATCAGGACGGTTTAAGACATGGAACAGTTCATCGTCTAAAAGGATATCCAACACTTAAAGAGATTTATGATTCAAGGCGGTTTCACCGATGAAAGTGTTATTTATTGCTTTCTAACGCCTTACATCGTGTTTGATTAGTCAACCTTTTACAGATCTTCACAGAAGAGCTTTTATCGTATGATACGGCCGACCCCCGCTTCCCTTTAATGAACTTTTTGACTTCAAATCTAACTGTCCCTAAAATTGAAATTCAACACGATAAATAAGAACTTTAGGATGCTTAAACCCTTTTCCCCTTTTAACCGTTCACATGTTCCCACAAAAACTCTGCGATTATTCGTATTTATTTTGTCAGCGCCGGGCAGGTGAGTTATAAATCCAATGTTAAACAGGAGGGTCTGTCAGGAGATCCAGTTTGGATGAAGTTGGTGAAAAGGCAGCTGGTAGCGTGTTCTGGATCTACTCCTGCAGGTCGCTCTTAGACATGAAGTGAAGTCCCTCCTCCTTCAGTCGGGCCAGCGCCGGCTCGTAGATTTCCTTCGACATCGGAACCACGAGACCCTTTGTAGTGATTTCACCTGAGAGAGAAAACACACGATCAATCTTAAAGGGGTCTTTGCTACATGAATATGTGTCCCCGGTAGGGATGGGAATTTGAAAGAAAATGTATATTCGAATATTCGACCCCCCAAAAAACGGTTAACCGAAATGTACATATCCTATAAAAAAAATGATTGGGGGAAACAAATTTAAATCTTTTTTTTCCAAGAACTTTTGGAAATAAATAAATACATGTTCAAATAATTGTAGAAACCAAGTCGTATTTGTCAAATGCATTGAACTGCTGATCACAGTTTGACAGCTATAGGCCTACAGTTTTCATGTGGAGGCGATTCACAATCAGCCCAGCTGTAGAGAAGACCCTCTCAGCTGGAACGGAGGTTGCGGGTATAGCAAGGTATAGCATGTATATAAGTTTAATTTGGCATAGCTTGACCTCTACACCGCACTCACTAACCTGGTCGAAGTATTTCCACACATTACTCATTTTTGACGCCATGTCTGTGTCGGACTCTTCTTGGAGTGTAAATAATTACCGGACTAAGACTGGTCAAATATGTTGAATACCCGCAAAACTAAATCTCTCCTGTCAAAATGTCTTTACTTCGCCGCCGCACACGGTTGCTAAGCAGCGCTTATTGTTGTTTAGGCCGGCCACTCATGTGTCGCGAGTGTTGACAGGGGGCGGGGGAGCACGCTCAACTGTTAGCGCTGGAACCTCGCAACGGCTGCGGAGCGCATTTGGGCCACATTTGGGCCTAAGATGAGGGTTGAGTCTGCGTGATCTGCGTGTGGGGAGGGGCAGCAGCCGTATCATTGGCTACAACTAGCTAGATCTGATGGATTTGGACATAAACACGAGTGAAGTATAACCGGACGCGAGAGAGAGATCAGCACCTGCAGCTCTGCCCGCTGTGAGGGACCGGTGAGCGGAGCAAAACACACCTTTAGACCTGACACATTTAGCTATGGCACTGTCGTATATATTGAATTATTCAATTTGATGATATGTAATCAACTTAGAATCCCTCCCAAAAAAAAAGTAATAAAAAAAAAGTAATAACTCATATTCGAATACCTGAATAATTATTCGAATACCTGAATAATTTCGAATATTCGATTAATCGTTCCCATCCCTAGTCCCCGGTGTGTCAGAAAATACAACCCTCTCTTTTCCTCCGTACCCACATCTCTAAAAACGGTGGAACAACGGAGCTGATCCAGATTTGCTGCGGTCATGTCGTAATATCGGAAATGCAAGACGTGTTTTGGAACTAATATGGTCTTTGTTTACATTAGCAAGCAGCGCTAACACTCAGAGCTAACCTGTACTGGAGAGAGTGTGTGTAAAGAAGCAGGAAATAAAAAGATACTCATCTTGTGGTAAACCTGCGAGAGAGAATCCATGCTCAGAGACATATTTTGTATAGATACGGCCCTATAATATATTGTTCAAATATAGTATAATATGGGACCTTTAAGGACACTCATATATAGAGTACTTCTCCCGTTTAGTTCCGATAGTGCCTGGAATTTTGCGTTCACACCAAAAAGAGTATTTAGTAACTTGTACCCCCATGTTCAGTCCCTGCTAGAGAGGTGGTGCTTTCCTGGGGAGAAAAAAGTACCAATTTCGATTGGCTGGGCGGATTGCAAGCCACGCCCCCTAAAACTCTAAAGTTTTGTGAAGCCGCCATTTTATTATCCTCGCATTAGCATTATTAGCATTAGCATTAGCCCAGCGCAGAAACGCAGAGAGACTAACTTATGGCAACACAAAAGAAAACATGGGAGCGGTGGAGATGAGGAGGTGTCGGCGTTCTGGCGATTTACTCAGAAGGCTTCAGTAGAAGCTGCTGGGAGTCCCAGCAGCTTCTACTGAAGCCAGTCCCCAACTCCGGGGACTTTGGGCGGCAGTATACGCCGTGAAGTGGTTTGCGGCCTGCCAGTAAACCCAAAGCAGAAGAAGAAGAAGTGACGTCAGCGGCTTCATTTGCCTAATCCTCCCCCAGGAACTTATTCCGGTGTGAACGCGATCAGCACTTGGTGCCCAGCACTTAGTTCCACGGGGGAACTAAGTGCTGGGCACCAAGTACACAAAGTACTTGGTGTGAAAGCGGCTTATGTCTTCAGCATCGTACCTGTGGTTCGGGGCACCAACCAAACCAAAAAATATCACTCAATTTGTTTCAGAAAAACCTTCCCGACTCTCACCATCGAGGACCATGCGAGCTGCAATGGCTGCTGGGTATCCCACGGTCTTGGCCATGGCGGAGAACCCGTTGGGGGTCCCGTACACCACCAGGCTGATGTGTTTGGTCTCCAGCTCTCCGGTCGGGTGGCGGAGCCCCACGTCGTTCCTCATGATGATCATATCCCGCTCGCCCTCAGCTAAGAGAGAGAGAGAAGTGTTTTAAAGGTCCGCTAGTATTATTACAGCTCTCAGATTTACACAACACAGGGCTTTGAAGCAAACGGATAGTTGCAGCATCCCATAATCCCCTCGGTGTCAGTCATATTCTAATCTTCCAAAGGGGGTTCGTTTAGCTTGAAACACTTAACTAAAGGATAAGTTAAAAAGAAAGTAGAAAGAAAAGTGAGGTCAAAGAAAGCTACACTTTCAGATGTGTGTCTGTGACTTTGATTCATGTTCCTTTGTTATCATGTTTTATTATCTTTGCTTCTAAATGCCATTTCATAATGTGTCTCTTAATGTCTCTCGTCTTTGTAAAGCCTTGTGTTGAAAGGTGCTGCATTGTGGGTAATACATGAGTCTCACCAAAGGACAGTTTTCCTTCCAGGTGTTTTGCGAGCGCGCCCAGCACGCTGTCGGCGTGAAGCACCGACTCCTCGCTCAGCATCCCGAACCTGAACAAAAACAAGACTCTTCCTCAAAGGAACGACCTTCACGGCGCCGTCTGAAAAGCTTTCAGAGAGCGCCACGCGAACGCCGCGGCAGCCCACGCGTCCTCGGCTGAATCTAAGAGATGAGCCTTTTGTCCCGGCTCTGCTGGTGAATTGAATCAAATGAACAACGAGTGATTCAACGCGAGCTGCGAGGCGCGTTGGCTTTCTACCCTTTTTAAAAAACTGCATAGATGGAATATTTCCAACGGTTCACTTTTACCGTCGGAAGGAATTTACGTTTCAATGGCGGCGCGGAGCCTTGGTCTGAAGAGAGCATTGGAAGCAGTTGATTTGGATTGCGGCGCGACACCACTTCACGCCTCCTCGTGAAGGAGGCGAAGTGGAGCGTGTGCCGAAGAGGAGCCTCCTCAGCCGTGTTCTGAACACCAGCAGGTGGTTACTGTTCACGGAGATGAAGCACAGATACTAACGGAGATATCAAAAGATAAAGTTTCATGTAAGGGTTAGCCAGAGGCACAAGGTTAGTGGTAACTGTAACATAAACATTATATTATGTATTAAAACTAACTAACTATTTGAAGTTCACTTGTTTAACGGTATTCTAAAGTCATGCTCGTATGGATGTAGCTTAAATGTGTATCTCTTACGTTGGTTTTTGGAGTTTTCAATCAATCAGAAATCCTCAGTCAAATGTACGCCCATCTTTCCGAGGGATGTGCTACAGTTTATATCAGAAAATATCGATACTTGGCGTCTGTGTATTGATACGCAAAGTATCACGATACTACGCCGCATCGATTATTTCCCCCACCCCTAATAAGGACGTCGCCCAAATATCTGAAATGCCTCTGTACGGTAAAGCTGGGTTGCGCGGGGTTACAGGACACAAAGTCTCTCACCATCGCAGGGACTCCATGGCGAAGTCGTCTTTCCCGATGCGTTCGTACACGGCTTCCTCGAAGGCTTCGTCCGAGACGGAAGAGGACAAACCCATCTGCTTACAGAGCAGCTCTTTCTGCAGAGAGGACAGATCACAGTCTTTTATTAGAGCTCTTCAAAAACAATTAAGTTTTAAGTTTCTTCTCCTGCTCAAAACATCTCATCCCTAAGCCTCTTATTCGGCATCAAGTGTGTCTCCTTTAGCCACGTTTCCAAAGCCCTAACCGGGCCGGCTCGGCCTGTGTAGCTGAGCTCCTCCAGCGCTACACCCCAGCCAGAGCCTTAAGGTCGGCTGACCAGCTGCTGCTGCTAGTGCCCAAGACCAGGCTCAAACCCAGAGGGCACCGAGCCTTCGCAGCAGCTGGCCCCGGGCTCTGGAACACTCCGCCCCTCCAGAGGTCGGCCCGGACCCTGGGGGTTAAATCCTCACTTCTTCTCCCTGGCCTTCGAGTCAGAGCGGAGCACGACTCCTGACTGTTCCCTGTGTTTTGGTTTTTTATATTTCTGTTGTAAATGATTGTCTTTTGTTGTGATTGTAGTAAAGTGTTTTATTGCATGTAAACCTGGTTTGCTTCAGCTCCTAGACCGTCTTCTAAATATCCATGTTCCGTCTCCTCGCTCTTCTTCGGCTCCTAGTCTGCGTCATAACCCTAATCTGTCTTTTGTAACCACACGTTGGTTCCTTGTCCGTCTCCTAAAGCTCTTATTTTTTTACACATGTCTGTATTCAAGCTGGGGCTGCACGATATATCGTGTCGTGACGATAATCGCGATTCGCGGACGTGCGATTATTTATTTTTTATTTTTAGGACGTGCGATGTTAAAGGTGGGGTACGTTGAGGAACCGGCTCGAGATACACTTGTTGTTATATTCCATGGAATGCTGTTAACGTCCCGATAGCAATGAATATCTGAAGTGCTTTGACAACAAATCAGTGGAAGAGCTAGGAGACAGACAAGGAGCTAAAAAGAGCTAGGAGACAGACAAGGAGACACAGATGTGCTTTAGGAGACAGACAAGGAGCCAATGAGTAGTTTGAAAAGACATGAAAGCAGAACATCTGGTCTGTGTTCACGAGGTGGGAGTTTTGCTTATTGTCGTCGTGTCTTTGATGCTTCCCGATGAGAGAGGCTGTCACACTCCGAAGGAGTCGTCATGCTTGCAAGCAGTAACAGAGAATATCTTAACAGACTTCATATCGATGTTGTGTTTCTTTCTGAACTGGAGCTCAGGGACAACCGACAATAAAGGCCTTGATCTTTAACTCATCGTTCTCTCTAGAAGCAGCGTGCTTTGGAGGATCCTCGGGCTCTTACCCAGGAGACGGGGGGCGAGGTGGGCAGCAGCTCGGGACACGGATCACTGTTGATCAGACCCAACTTCACAAAGCCATTCATGGCCTTCGTGAAGCCCTGAGGGAGAGAGACACACACACACACACACTCAGTTACACACACACACTCAGTTACACACGCATTTACACACACACACATTTACACAAGAAGCCAAAGATACCGGGCATACGGGGTTAAGCATCATAGCAGCTGGTATGAAAGAAAACTGTGTGTGTGTGTGTGTGT